>OY288272.1:78157765-78407132 GCA_958450335.1 Hibiscus tridactylites | reverse complement strand
AAGATCACTAGACCATCAAGCAATTCGAATGATCTATTCAAGACAAGAAACTACATTTGATTTGTTTCCAAGTGTTTATTACTTATTAGGTAGGTTCAAGAAATCATAAACTTAATCGTGTTATCATTAAATAATTATTAAAAGGTAAGGTTCTACAAAGATCTTTTTAATCATCTACCTTATTAAGTCATATTTCAAGCAAGAATACCACTGGGTATGCAACCATTCGAATTAACCAAGGCACACCAATAAGTATTAACTTACAATCAAGGCAGCAAGATTCTACCACATATACATGTATATATCGAGATTCGAGCAAGGAAAAATCCAAGAAAGCACTTTCTTTAGTCCTATTATCAAGCTACATAACAAGTTCATTTAATTATCAAGTCTTTATTGAGTCCATTCAATCATAAGAATCAAGCATCATATTTCACATTCCATTTTCCATTATCAAGTCATGTACATTTTACCAAAGTTCCAATTGGGCATTCTTCCCTTAATCATTTACCAAGTAGAAATTAGATTCATTTCATGGCATATTTATTTGAACAATAAAGTAAACATGCAAGGGTGGTTAGGACCTAAGTCCTAACCCTAAGTATAGCTACACTCACCTTGTATCCTGAAGTTACGGGATACTCGAATCCTCATTCTCATCTTGATACTTATCCATGATTTCCACCATTTACTTAATCTAGTATTCATACAATATAAGAATGTATTAAAATCATATCAAATTCAATTCACACATTGTATTACAAGCATTAAATTGTTTTCTAGATTCTGGCAGTTTGCACACCCTTTACTAATCTGCCTATATCTTTTAATCTACACGTTGGAATTTCAATTAATTTATACCATTGAAAATCTAATTCAATTATCTTTTCAACCATGTATGGCTCATAGTTTTATCTTTTCTAGATCAATACAATTGTTTTAGTTAAAGTCAGGCAAATTTTCCAGCGTCAATTCTGTCAGATTACACTTAAGTCCACTTTAATGAGTTAATTCACCTAGGACCTTTACTAGTTCATTTTAGTACATTTTACATTAGACTCCCCTATTTTTCCCCTGACTTTTCATGTCCAGATTAGTCCCTAATTTGTCCATCTAAGTCCTCAATTTAACAGATTTTCCAGAATAGTCCAGATTTCACCAATCTGTCAACTAGTAACTTTAAGATTATCAATTTCATTATTAAACACACAATACAATTTATCAAGTGTTTCCTTAGGTCTTCCCTTTATTTTTAGCTTACATTATTAGCCCTGAATTATATCCAATTTAATCTCGAATTCCTTAATTCATTCAAAACAGTCCTTATATGCCAATTACACCACCTAGGTGACTAGTTTCATAATCAATTCAATTTCTTCCATTTCACTATTAATTTAGCCAATTTAATGCCTTGTTAATTCATTTTACATGATTTCAATTTGATATTTCCTGGATAATCACTTCCCTTATTCGAATTAGTACACAATCATCTCAATTTAACCACCCTAAGCAATTCGACTAGCATCAACTATACTAATTAAATGTTTGGGCATTTCTAACACAATTAACATCATTTTCCATAATCATTCAAGCTACCAATATAAACTAACTCCATGGATTATCAGAAAATTTAATTCTAATCAATTTATTCCCAACCTAGTCTATTTGAATGAAAAGGGAATTTGGACAGCACTTACTTTGCTTTGTAGATGATCTTCCCCTATCTAATTCAAGCTTAAATTCAAGCTTCCATGGCTGAATCTAGGGGTGGTCAAGACCGGGTACCCTGCCAATTTGTCTAGAATTGGTTCTGATCCCGGTAACCACCAGTTTCTGAAAACTAGAACCGGTCCCGGTTAGACCGGGTCCAAGATTTCATGAACCGGTCCCGATACTAGTGGGCACCGGTACTAATATCGAGTACCCGGTCAATTAGTCTATTATTATTAAAATTTGAGCAGCATGGGAAAAAATTCCAACCATCAATAATAATATTAAATAACAAAGTCAGAATATCGTAGTCTTGAAGGTTGAAGTCTTAAAATGAGTCGTACTCATAATATTCATGCATAAAGAGAAATAAATGAGCTCCTTCAGTTGTTTCCAACCTCTTCAACGCCATTTGGTACCAGACCAATAACGAGTATCTGGTACTAGTCTCGGTCCTATCGGGTACACACTAGGTACTGGGTCTAAAAAATCAGGATCCAGTCCCGGTTGCAATCGAGACCTAAATTTTGGATCCAGTCCTGGCCCCACCGGAACTAATTCCAGGTAAAATTTTATCGGGTCCAACCGGGACCAGGTAATCGGGTTTTTTGCCCACCATTAGTTGAATCCTTCTCCTCTCTCTTTCTAATTTCTATCGGTGGTATGGGGTAACAAGGAAGATGACAACAAGTTGTCATCCTTGTATTCATGTTGTTGCCGGGTGGAAAGGTAGGTGTACACATGTCATCTTCATTTCAATCACATGTGGTTTAGTCTAAATTTTGGATATTTTACATGCATGCTTCTCCATTTGTTAATTATTCATTTTAGTCATCTTAATTTGGTCACCCATCTTTCATTTCTTTCATTTTAATCATTAATTATCCTGATTAGTTTAGGACAAAGCTCAATTAAATTATTCTAACTTAAATGACAAGCTTTAATTCTTCTAGGGTACGTTTTAGGGTATTACAGGTCATACCTCGGTGCTAGTGGCTCACTCTTGTCAAAAACTGCCACCTTGAAGACGTTGTTCCTAGAACGCTTCATCTTTGGAACCTTCGCCTTGTAGTTACCTCTTTTGTTTTCAAACTCGGACTTGTCTAAACCATGAGTAGTTGGGACGAACTGTCAATACCCAAACTGCCTTGAAACAAGTAGTGGAAAATATCCAATTCCTCCCCAAATCCTGGGTAGAGGCACCCAATCATACTCACCATATCGGTAAAGGAAATCCCTCTTTAACAACCATCACACCTTCCATTTAATACATCATCTTGGATATCTTGGAATCCTGCCATCCACTGTTCTTCTCTCATTTCTTCGGTTGGACAATGATCAAGGAAAAAGATTTATTGGAGAAAAAGTGGAGAGACACATATGAACAAAGTATCGCATATCCTGAAAATGGCTACAGATCCATATTTCTAACAAAAGAGCACATCCCAAGAATCTACCTCCTTCGAGCTTCCTAGATGCCCCGAGAGATCGAAAGGACTCCACTAGAATGGCCGGTACTAGATTCATCTTCTTTTCAAGCCGGTTGAATTTATCCGTCGTAGCATAGTCAATGTGTCCCAAGACCTTAGGAAAAATGATCAAACCATATATGAAAAAAGAAAACATACGCCTCTTCGAATATGTGACCAAGCAATACAATGACTATCACCCTTTTCTGCAATCTTGCCTCCAAACCAAGCTCCATCCATACCAGTAATGTCAACTAAGTTTTGCAAAAAGGGAGGCTGGTCCATGGGTTTGGTGTAACCCTTATCATCTTGAAACCTCAGATAGTGGAGCAACGTTGTATACTCCTCGATAGTAGGGGTCATATCTACATTACCGAAGGTGAAACAATAATACCCGAGGTTCCAAAACTGTGTGATGGCTCGAATTAATTGCTTTTCCACTTTGACATCCAAAAGAGTGTTATATCGTCGTACTCTTGTTGAAAACTGTACCTCATTTCTGAATCCCAATGCTTCCAAATTTCTTTGAATTGGGGCATCTCATTTTGAGTAGAAACAATCCATGTTTAAATCGGGGCATCTCATTTTGAGTAGAAACAATCCAAATTTCTTTAAAAACCTAAGATGATTTGAACTAGGAGTACAATGAGTATTTATAGACAAATAACTAGGCTAAGTCCTCCTTAAAGTAGAAGTCCTCGAAAGTAGCTTTCCATCTTTAATGTGACTTTAAACTCTGACTTCTTTGCGTGGAATGTGGATTTTATCTCGTTTGCCTTAGCTCGCAAGTAACCTCAAGATCTCACTTCGGTGGCTCTGGCTACTGCTATAGACGTCGAAAAATTAAGTGGATGGCGGCGATAGACTCATGATTTTAAGCTCTACAAATCACACTCCGGTTATCCAACTCCATAGTCAGCTGTCGTGGGCAACGAGGTCAGCAGCAACTTTACTTGGCAGCTACTCGGCAACAACTGTCTTTTGCTAGAACTGTATCAGTACAACTCCTAGGTTTGCTGCCTCAACATTTCATCCTCAGCACCTTAGTTCCCTTTTTCAGCCTTTAGTACCTAAATACAAAAATACACTAAAATAGTATCTCTTGTTTACCAAATAAACGATAATCTATAAAAGCAAGGTAAAATGAGGAAATACTATAAATGCAATGCATGAACCTACTTAAGCCTAAAATGAGCTTGAAAACAGTAATAATAAAAGGTGGAATGTGCATGAGATATAGGACTTGTGGACACTTTACACACCCCCAAACTCAAACTATGCTTCTCCTCAAGCAATGCAACCTAAAATACTTGCTCTAATAATAATCAGAAAGAAGAACTTGTTTTTAACTTGATTTTATGCCTCAAGGCCGTGACACCTTAATTAAATTAGTGAAAGGAAATAAGTAAGAAAATAACTCAGAATTAAATTTCTCATACCAGTGCAGTGTGTGCATGTTTGTAAACAGGCTGAATACGCAGAATAAATAATCAAACAAAGATGTTGTTGTGGTGTAAAGGTTGCTGCCGAGGCAGCACAGTTAAGCACATTAATTTAATCATGACAGTGAGGGCTTCAGTTTATCACAACTACTCTTCTAGGTCTGAAGTTGAGATAGGAGCAAACTACAAAACCCTGAACCCTTGAAGTAGAGTCATCCCGTGAAGGCTTTCATTCACTCATGCTAATTTATCCATCACTTCAAGGCTTTCAGATTCATGGACTTTGATAGCAGCGGAGTGTCCTCGCACATGATTCTTCCTAGAGCATGTTGTGGGCACCTCTAGGGTAAAACAACATTGTTCTTTGTTTTTGATTCTGCTGCCGTGGCGGTGCTGTAATTTTCTGTTTCTTTTGCCTGCCTCGGCGGCTACCTGCAATCATCGTTAGAATTTTGCAAAGAATTCTAAAAACAAACAGGCAATGTTCATCAAATACTCTAACACATTTAGCAAGTAACAGAGCTGTTTTGACCTTTTTAGGCAAGAAGAAAAAAAATTCTAAGTTACATTTCATGTTTTTCCCAAGTTTAAGTTCAATTTTTACTAGGTGCGAAAATAAATTAGTCGGATATCCTATCATAGGCACAAGTCATAACAAATTTTTCTTTTCCGATTATTACTGAGGCAAGTACAATGTAACCTATATGCAACTAAAGATGTCTAGACAAATGATGTGAGAACTATCCCCCCGAAACTCGAGATGGGCATTACCCTCAATGCACAAAACATGAAAAATAAATTAAAGAAAATTAAATACAAGTTAAAAATAAAAATAAAAGGAAAAAGAAAAAGAAAAAGAAAAGAAAAGAGAAAGAAAACTAAAAGTTTGCTGAGGGTTGAGAGGAGGCTAGAATCTTATCAACTGAGGTGGAGGGAGATGTTTGGATGATAAAGCGGCAGCCGGCAGATGTCCTGGTGACGGTCTTAGCAGGTGAGGGTTTTTCTTTCCACGGAGGCTGAACTCTTTTTGGCGTATGATGTGGCTCTTCTTGAGGTTCGGCAGGGGGAACGGCGGGAGATTCGTCGCTCTCTTCTAACTCCGTCTCGAAGTCCACAGGTTCAACGGCTATTATGTGTCTCTTCCTCTTCCTAGTGCCTTCTTCTGTGGGTTCTTCCGGAGGGATAAATGCCATTGGAATGGCTGTTGTTGCGGCTACCATTACTGTTTCTAGCTCCGGCGGGTGATGCCCAATTTCCTCTGATGAGGAGGTGTCTGCCACTGCCCTTGCTGTGCAAGTAGAAGAAAGGTGCTGCTGGTGCCTCTCGGGGGAGTCTGCCACTGTGTTGGATGGGGTGGTGGCTGAGTAAGTTGGATAGTGCGTCGGAGAGGGCACCTGGTGGTCAGTCCGGTGGGCAGCGACGTTGATGGCGTTCTTTGTGCTTAGGCTGCTGCTGCAAGCTCTACAGGGTATGGTGGCAAGATGGGTACTTCACTAGGGAATTTCTGTAGAAAATAAGCCACAAGAGCTGCTTGGGCCTCCCCCACATATTTCATGAAGGCCAACTGCTGCTGCTCGATGCGCTTTGTGCCATCTAGAAGGGTGTGCAGCAGTGGGAGGACTTCCTTGTTTGGAGCATCTTCAGTACTGCCGGGGGCGGCTGGAGTTGCAGGTTGTGTGGCTGAAGGCTGGCTGGGTGTTGTTGGCTCTTTCTCTACATCCTGCATCATTTGAATGCGTACCTCTCTGGTCCAGCCTTCTCTGACAGTCGTTAACTCATCTTTGGGCTCTGCCGGGATACCAAAGTTGGTGCAGAGACCTGTGATGAGGGATAGGAAGTACAACCTGCCTTTCTTCTTTTTGAAGCAGTTATGGATCTCCGTGCAGATGATTCCCCCAACGTTTATCGGCCGGTTCATCAAAATGTTGTGAATTAGGGCGAGGCACGGCCGATCGATGGTTGAGTTGTGGGAGGTGGGTAGCAGGCGCCTTTTTACGAAGGTGTTCCACAACATGACCTCAGGAAGTAGGTGGCGGCACTGGACAGATCCCACATGTTTGCCTCCCAGTCATGGCGTGTTGGGCTTGAAGAGTTTGGCCTTGATTTTCTCATAGTCGGCAGCCGTCAGTGACTGCCTTCACTCCTCATGAGGGTTGTCGCTCATATCAAGGCCATAGTACATGTTGATGACGGCAGCGTTCAGTTTGACTGGCTCCTCGTAGACATAGACAAACGACTTCTCCGAGAAGAGGTGATGGGAGTAGAATTCCCTGACCATGGTGATGTTGGCTACCTCTGGCTGTTGAGCGAACATAGCCCATCCCTTGTTGTGGATGGTTTCGAACAAGGCAGGCTCTAGGCTACGGTCTCCCGTTTGACATGTGTAATGGAAGCCTTGCTCCTCCCATACTGCCTGCTTAGAGAACCAGTTTCTATATCTCTCCTCGTCCTCCTTGTAGCAAAATCTCTTGTAGGTGGGTTTTTGCTTTGATGCGGATGTCATGTAAATGGTTGTATGTAGCTGAAACTAGAAAGAAAAATAATGAGAGCGCGGGTGGATCAAAAAGAAGATAGCAAGAAGGTGAAAGTGAAGTAAATGAATTGAGTGGGAGTGGTATAAATAGGGGTTGCCGAGAGGTTCCGTGACGACATTAAATGCCCAATGGTCCGATTTTCTTACGCACGTTACGAGATTTTCTGCCTGTTATTTTCGGAGCCGTTGGCAGCTAGGCGTTGATGGCCAACTAGTCATTACACGTTGCTGCGTTGGCTGCTGTCTTGGCAGAATGGTGGGCGGGATTCTTGCTGGGCCTCCTTCTTAATCCTGCTCTTGTGTTCCTAAACCTGAAATAAAACTAATTAAATAACTTCTGAAATTTTTATTTTATAATTTTGTAGACAAAAAACTATTATTTTATTAGAAGTAAAATTTCATTGAAATAACGAGATTTTCAAATAATCTAATCACACTTAAATAAAAAAAAAAGATAAACGGTGACTTCGTTAGTAAGAAGAAATTATATCATAGGCCCGGCTCGCCACGTCATATATGGTCCTACCCAATAAAACTAATCCATTTCATTAATTTTTTTCATGTCATCTTTTTACAAAGTGAATCTTCACTCATATTTACTGTAAATTAAACATGAAAAAAATAATAAAATAGATGATTTTTATTTGTTGGGATCATAGATGATGTGGCGAGCCAAACTTATGATATAATTGCTCGTTAGTAAGTGTTTTAAGTCGAACCATGCTTAAAGAAAATTCTGACTAAGAAAAGAAAATAAAAGAAAAGAAATATTAATTAGGATAAACAACACTGGTAGTCACTGAATTTTTAGGGCACTTTTAATACGACCACCGGACTTTTAAAACTTTCATTACAATCGTTCAACTTTTAATTCTCTTTCATTACGACCACAACCGTCGATTACATTTAAAAAAGATGAAGTGACATGTTAAGTTTAGAAACAAACGTTTTTCCACTCTATTTTCTCTCCCCCTCATATTTTCTTTCATTTTTCTTCCATCCAAACATGTCTTTCTTTTTCATCATCCTTTATTTCTTCTCTATAATTTTATAAATTGTCCTACTGCTTGCACCATTAAGAAAACGCGGGCATATATTGATGATCAAAATGATTGTGGAGGACTTGATAATGTTGAATCTAATGGACTCGACAAAATGAAGGCATATACTGGTGATCAAAATGATTGTAGCATGCTTAATACCAAGATTTTAAGAAGCACAAAGCATTTGATTAAGAAGGTCTTTCCCAGAAGATCCATGCGGCTGGTTTCCAAGTGAGTTTATGAAGTACATGCAGGCCAATTTTGAGTGTTGTTTAAACTCATATTAGAGTCACTATTGCAAAGTCAAGTATTGTCTATAGATGTATGTCGGTTCATTCTTTGAAGAATAGTCTTTCTCATGGACACTTCCACTCATTCACTGCCTTCTTTTTTTTCAACAATTTTCAAAATTAATTGAAAATTTGAGAAAAAATGATACAAAAATAAAGATTATATGTTATGCTACTATTCTTGTGGCTAAGGTACTTAAAATTAGGGAATGAAACTAGATATGAGTATATATAATATTGACATGTCACTTTTTTAATGTATTGGGAGGATCTTAGATGACCATATTTTTATGTCTTGTTAGAATATTTCTTGAACAAGGGTACTTTGAAAAAAATTTGAAAAATCTAAGAAACTTTAATACTCTAAAGGTGGGATTGGATTTTTTTGGTAACACTAAAACCAATAAGTGATTGTTACAATCTAAAGAAACTCTATGATAGCTATAGCCCTGAGAGATTTCTTAATGGTGCAGGTGGTAGGACAATTTTACCTCATAGAGACTATAAGATTACAGAGGAGAAAGAGAGAATGATGAAAAAGAAAGATAGGCATGTTTGGATGGAAAAAAATAAAAGGGGGAGAGAAAATAGGGTTGTAATCACTAATTTTTTTCAGGTATTTTTTTCATGGGCTTATATGGGCTGGCGTTTAATCATTAATTAGAGATGTATGCATGATATATATGTATTCACATTATTTTGTGTGTGTCACCTATCCCTTGTGCGTTTCACCTATCCCTTGTTAGGTGTATGTGTGTCTATCAAATGCTTAAGCATGTATACCTGTTTATGTGAATGTATGTAAAGAATACGCATATGCTCATATACCACGTGTAACGCATGATTGAGTATTGTATGTGTAAGTATGAATAGTTATATTGCATGTATATATGTTAATATTTTACGTATGGTTGATATAAAATACAGGTAGTGTTTAAATAATTAAAGTCCAATGATATTAAGTCCTAGTCCATTACAAACATGGCCCGTTAAGCCCAAATAAACAAAACCCTAATAAATTCTCTACTTTTGCGCAGCCCATTGGTGACCATCAGACCGAG
Organism: Hibiscus tridactylites; assembly: GCA_958450335.1. Classification (NCBI taxonomy): domain Eukaryota; kingdom Viridiplantae; phylum Streptophyta; class Magnoliopsida; order Malvales; family Malvaceae; genus Hibiscus; species Hibiscus tridactylites. The sequence continues at coordinate 78,397,584 of OY288272.1, read as the reverse complement.
GCACATCCAACGGCCCAGATCGAATTGGAAGCGAGAGCCATTTTCCATCTCGCGCCGCACTCACCCCAACCGTCAGATTGAGGTGCATCCAATAGACCAGATCGAGCCTGAAGTAGAAACCCTAGAGGAACCCTTTCTGCCTCACGTCGTGCTCGCCCCTACCACTGGATTTCGGTCGCATCGTGCGACCCAGATTAATGTGGAGAATTTCAGAAACTACACGCGCCTCACGCGAACCCCTTTATCCCATTCACGCGCGACCTTTCAGCACCCCCATGCGCGTGTGCGGTTCGCTCAACAGGCCATTTGGCTTCCCCAAAGCCACGATCACCACCACGTGGGTATGGGATACTAGTAGCTCGACGTCATATCACCATCACAACACCAGAAGCCACATCAGAGGACAACGCAGCATAGATGCCCGCCCCTTATCTCCGCCGTACAAGCAACACATGCAAAAAAGAAAAAGCAATGATTATAAATAACAATGAGGCAAAGAGCGAAAATGGCAAAATGACAGAGAGTAACAATTTTCAAAGTAGAGCCGCGCATGAATCCGGCCAAAAATAGTACGAGCCAATAGGGTTTTTCGTTTCATTTTTATTTCTTTTTGTAAAAATGAACAAATTCGTCTATAAAGCCCGAATGAAATCAAATGTAAGAGGGGGACTTTTTTGAAAGCAAAGGTAATACAAAAAGGAAAAGTTTAGAGGTAATTCTTTTTTTCATCGTTGCATAAGCATATACAAAAAGTAGGTTTTTTTTCTTTTTACATTCTTTTCTTCTCGAAACGTTGTCTGGTCTCTCTCGCCGGCGACAATCCTCCTGGGCCCTACGCGGCTCTGCATGGTGACTCGACCGAGGGAGACGTGTAAAGTTTTTTTTCCTACTTCGTTTCTTTTCTTTCGATTCTAAAAAAGGGGAAGGCTTTTTCTGGTTTCTCTGTTTTTCAAAATGAGAGCATGAGAGGTTTTCGGGTCACGACTGTTGATTGGGTTTTCAAAACAAAAAGGGGAATGGTTTGTGGTTGTTTTCGAGTCTGCCGGTCGGCGAATAACGCCAGCCGTCGCTTTAGGTGTCTCGGTTAAATGAGTGTTTAGGAACGAGCTTTAGGGAGGCCAAAAGGGGTCGAAAATGGTTAGAGCGAGCTTATATAAGGTTTTAAGGTTTTAAAAATGGTTTAATCATGTTTTAACCCTTCCGTGTCGCGCACCGTTTACAGGTTTAGGGCTTTCGCATCTCTAAATCGTGTCTTAGGTCCTTAGAGTTTTGGATTTCTCTGCAACGTCGTCCCGTGTCTGGTTTGTAGTGGTCTAATCACCCGTTCCCTCCCCTTTTGTTTACGTTTCTATCAGTTTAGTCCATGTCGCAGTGTTCCCCATTAATCATGCATTTTAATTTCTGCCACTGCATTTTATTTCTTTTAATTTTGGTCACCTTGTTTGCCTTTTTATTATGTGTTGTGTGTAAAATGTATGATTGTTGCTATGGATGTGGTTATGGTTGATGGTACGATTGTGTGTAGTTGTCATGTATGCAACATTTGTCGTATATGACCTTTTTTGTAATGTAAGATTTAAATAACATAATATGTGTAATATAAGGTTTTCGTAAAAATATGTAGATTGGCAAATTAACATGTAATTTTGTAATGGATATAATTTATAGTTTTAGTAAAGCATAGAATGTATAACTTACCTTGTAAAATGTATAACATATAGTATATTATAACAAGAAATACATGTTTTATGAAATATATAATATACTCTTTTTAATGTATCATACAATTTCTTTATATAATATATATATATATATATATATGTATGTCATAAATAGCCTTTTTGAAACATGTGTAATAAGTTTTTATAATTACGTGGTATATTAATATACGTATATAATATGTTGTTAATATAGAATGTGTTTTTTTAGCTTGGGTTTGGGCTTTGGGGGCTTAGATTGTCAGAATTAAGTTTGGGGTTTTGCTTAGTTTAGGTGGGCTTGGGCTAGTTAGATTGGATCAGTTTAAATGTTTCAAATTGTGTGTCTGCTTCATTGGGTCACGATTCGTACAATTAAGTCGGTTTAAGTTTAGAGCTCTAATCGAATTTAGGGCTTTAACTAGTTTAATTCGCTTAAATTTATCCTTGCCTTATTGGGATGAATATTAAGTTCATTAAACCGGTTAAACTTTTCGTAATCATATCTTTAAGATAAAATTAATATTAAGTTTAGATGGACATAACACGAGATAATTCATAATTTTTTTAGTTCTTTCTAGTTTTTAGGGTATCATTAATTTAGGGTTAATATTAAGATCACCTAATTAATAATTAGATCACTAACCGGACTCCCATAATTTGGGCCTTTTAGGATATGACCTTGGGTGGGCTTTTGTGCGTCTACCTTAAAGTTTTTCCGTGACATGCATTTATATTTGTCATACATGGGACCATTAATGATTTGGCATGTTAATTAATCAATTTAAACTATACAAAAGAGAGGGTATTTGTGCCGACACAGTTCGAGCTCAATGGATGTGGACCAAATATTTGGGTTAATTCTCACCATCTCGAGGTAAGCAATAATTAAAAGTGGAAACATCATAACATCATTCTTGAATGCTTACATCATGCATAAAGGTGACGTACGAGAGTCGAACCATAAACTAACACGGCAGTCAGACTTATATGATGTCAGTTTAATCTATTGTCTGATGTATCGTTATCCTTATTAATTAAATGCTTAATTAATTCTAAAGCAACGATTTGACAAAGCTCGCACAATTAGAGCCGGATTTTCAGTTAAGAACATCTAATTAAATTCACTTTAAACTTTAAATAATTTCTATCGATTAAAGGCGATAAATAGTTTGGTACTGATTTCCGGGAGTGATGGGGGTGCTAATCCTTCCCCACACGTAACCAACTCTCGAACCCTTTTCAAAATGAATCTCTAGTTTTTGTGGTGTCCGATCTACCTAAGTGGCCGGTGGCGACTCCAAGTCTTTATTATTTTCCGAAACTTGAATTTTCCAAAAGAAACTCCCATTTTAAACAAACCTTTATCAAAAAGTGGGATACCTAAAAGTGTTTTTCAAAAAATGTTATTACAGTTTGGCGACTCCGCTGGGGACAAATTTTTGTTTTGCAAAACAAAAAGAGAGTTAACCCAAGAAAATACTTGTTGCCTTTAATCGATGGAAATTATTCAAAGTTTAAAGTGAATTTAATGAGTTTGTTCTTCCTTGAAAATGTGACTTAAAATGTACATGCTTTGAAAATTTGTGGCATTCGAATTAATTCTTCATTTAATTTCTAAGGAGTCATCGACATGTGTCGCATCATGATCAGTAAGCTCTATACCTGAGCTTTATCCCTTAAGTGGGAGTGAAACGCCTATACCCACGTGAGTATCCCTCCACGGGTCGGTAATTCACTTCCGGAATCCACGCCTTTGACACGTGAGTAGCCCTCCATGTCATTAGGTCGTGCTTTCCCTCGAACCGAAACCAATTCGCAAACTTGTAATGGGCCAGAATTGGGGTTCTTGTTGCCTTAGTAGGTGGTGAGATAGGTTCAGGTATTCTTGTTAGAACCATGCCCATGCGTGAGAATCTAGGAAGCCCACCTCATTAGAGCCATGCGGATAACCATAGTGATTAGAATTTATATGGCTAGGGTCGTTATGCTAATTGTTTACCTTCATTATTTTTGTTTATATTTAGCTTTCCTTGCTTTTGAATCTATTATTTATCTGGTAACTAACGCAATTCCTCTTTGTTCTTCCCCCTTTATCTTGCATATTTCTTCATGTCATGAAGAGCACATTGAGTTGGAAATAGTCTGAAATTAAAGGCCAAATCAATGGGGGACATGGTCCGAAGTAATGATGAGAATAATTCCGATGTGCAAGTATGGTTCGAAAGGGAGCAACAACATGATGGGGACAATATTTCAACTGGGTTCAAGTCAGAAATGTCAAGTGAGACCTTCATGAATACGAAATTTAACGATGTGTCCGAATTAAGGCTTGTTTGGAATAGTTGGGACTGTGAGACAAGGAATGCCTTCAAGAGTGAGTATGGTGACATTGCATACTTACTATATGTTCCGGTCGACCAATCACTACTTCAGGCTCTGGTAGGTTTTTGGAATCCGGCTTATAGTTGTTTCACGATCGGTGACATGGATTTAACCCCGACAATTGAGAAGTATCAGGATCTCATGAATTGCAAGAGGATTAAGGTGAATCGTGTCTACTCTAAACCAAACAAGAACAAGCCATTCCGGTTGAAGCTTCAGAAATTCTCAGACACCTTGTTATCATGGGTCGATAGTCAGGTAACAACTTGGAACAAAAAGGAGTATCTTAAGGTGGAAGGGATCTTGGCTTTAGCATCAGTACATCCCGCGGGGCGAGTCCAGCGTAACCTTTTCGCACTCTTGATTTATGGATTGGTGCTTTTCCCCAAGGCATTAGGCCTCATTCACCCAGCAATTTTGGACTTATTTGACCGTTTGGTTGAAGGGGGCAACCCAGTGCCGGTGATCTTGTTAGAAACTTTCTGATCTTTGAAGTTCTATAAGAAACATGGTGGAGGCCGTTTCCTAGGATGTCCCCAACTCTTGATCGCTTGGTTTTATAGCCATCTTTGGACTGATGCCAACTTCTCAAGACCTGTCTACGATGATAAATTCTCACCCTTAGAGGAGTTTTTGCGAAAAGATGATTGGCCAACGAAATCATCCGAAGAGGTTTGGCTAAACGTTCTCTGAAATTTGAACGATAAAGACATAGTTTGGAGGGCTCCATGACTATCAGCAAGGAACATCCTTTATAGGTGTGGGGTATACTCTTGGGTACCGTTACTTTGTCTTTGGGGGCATACAGCTTACACACCCCTCTTAGTTTTGAGACAATATGGTTCAAAGCAGTTTGTATCGGCCACAAAGGGTTTGAATGAGTTCAACATGGACTATGAGAAATAGAAGGGCTATAAAGGAATGATGTACAGTGCTTCCTCAGCTTGGAATAATACTAGACGGGTTAGGATTTTGAATGCTCCCTACTTGGTCACTCCTGAGTACGAGGCATGTAGGTTTAATCGCACTGATAACAATGTTCCTCAGTTGAATCCCGATGGGAGAAGAACCATCGAAGAAAGGTTAGCCTCGCTCCCCACTGAGGTAGATCTGATGAGAAGGCAACTCGAGGATGAGCAAAGGAAGTACGAGCAGCTCGAAGAGAGGGCCAAGCGGGAAAGGTTCGACTTTGAGTTAGAAAAGGTACGATTTGAGGGGATATCAAAGGTTTGCAAAGAAAGAATGATGAGTTGGAACTTGAGCTTAGGCTAGAGAAAGAGGAGATTCAAAAGTTGCAAAGGCTAAACAAGAACAAGAGAGTTGTGGAGGATGGACCGAGTAAAGGATTAGAGCTTCGACTCAGGGAAGAAAGAGCAAGAGCCGAGAATTACAAAATGGGGTATCATGAGTGCAAGAACCAAGTCCTTGATTTAACGCAAGAGATGAAAAGCTTACGGACCGATTACTCTAAACAGCTTGAGAGGGAAAAACACCAGAACGGAACCTTGAAGGATCAAGTGAAGAATTTGGAAAGGTCTCTTTTAAGCACAAAGGTTCTACCAGTAAGCTAAAAGCTAGTAGGTCAGAAAATCAAGCTTTGAAAGATCGTATTGAAGAATTGGAAACCGATATTCGATAACTCAATGACCGTATCGAGAGCCTTAGGGGGCAGCCCATGTGCGCCCGATGCCAACTTTGGAGCAACTATGTTTTGTTGCTTATACCATTTGGAGGCAAGAACAAGAGTTAGCATAGTGGATTGTTCGGATGCAAGAGGTTGTCGGGAAAATACAGTTTTTGGCCAAAGATGTTGACAAACTCGATGACTGTGTGGACGACACAACCGATGAGGGGAAAAGGTTGTTTGGATTTTGAGGGAGATTGTTGACCTAGGCGCCAGTTTGGACTCGTACGTATAAATGGGAAGATGACGCATCCAAGAAGGGAGGAAGGATCATTGGGATTTTAAGGGAGATCATCGACCTAGATGCTAGTTTAGGATCATATGAGTAGTTGGTTTTCTTTAATTATTATAACAAGACGATGCTCCCATTAATGAAAAGTCGTTTAACGATGATATTTGCCAAACTCAGTGTTGCTCTTTGCACTCATGCATCACACATTTATTTTCATATTTTGTTTAATTTTTTAATTTAATTAAAAGACTTTTTTATTTTTAAAAAAAATAACGTTTTGGTTTTTTAAGTTTCCAATCATTCCTCATTCGTACGGAACTCGGTCACAGTACCGAGTAATGGAAGATAGATTAGCCAAGGTAGAGCAAGGACAGAAAGACCTCGAAAATTGTTTGGACGGGGTCAATAAAAGTACCAGTGATCAGATTGCACAGTCACAAGTGTCCATTATCTCCCAAATGACCAATCTACTAGCAAAAATGAAGAGCAAATAAGGGGTTTCTATGGATAGTTCGAATGTTGAAGAACATGAGGGTGTTGCGTCTCACACGAAGGTTCACCCAGATGCGCCAAATCACGGAAAAATAGTATACATTAATCTCGCGGGGGTTACCACTGGTCTTAATGCGGGGGCATCTGCTAGCCGTCCTGGGGGAACTTCAGCGAATCAACCTATTGATTTAGGGACCGATCAAGAAAATGAAGTGTCAGACCTAAGTATGATGGAAGAAGTGGAGAAGATCATGGCCGAAATAGAAAGGAAGTACGAAGAGAAGTTCCGGTCTTTTGAAGAAAAGCTCAAAACCATACAAGAGGTAGATGAGCAAGGTAACAATGCAAGCGACCTGAGTTTAGTGGCGGACTTGGTTCTCCCACCCAAGTTCAAGGTGCCAGATTTTGACAAGTACGATGGTACCACTTGCCCGTTGGCTCACATCACTATGTATTGCCAAAAGATGGCAGCCTTCGTGAAAGATGAAAAGTTACTAATCCATTGTTTTCAAGATAGCCTGACTGGTTCTGCAACTCGGTGGTACACCATGCTTAGCTGAGCGAATGTTAAATCATGGAAAGACCTTTCGAGAGCCTTCATAGAACAGTACAAGCATGTAACTGACATGACTCTCAACCGAATCATGTTAGAAGGAATGGAACAAAGGTCAAACGAAAGTCTGGGCCATTATGCTCAGAGATGGCGTGACGTAGCTGCTCAAATTCAACCCCCGATCCCATAGCATGAAATCACCCTGATGTTCATCAATACGCTGAGGGGCACGTAGTTTGATCGTTTGATAAACAACACCACCCAAAATTTCGCAGACATGGTAAAAACCGGAGAATCCATCGAGGTAGCCATAAAGAGTGGAAGAATTGACAGTGGGGAGAACACTCGGAAAAATTACAAGAGAAAGGACAATGAGGTAAATACAGTGAGCGTCTATGCGGTCTCGAAGAGCTTCACTCTTTCAACACCACAAGTCATGACCGGAAGAGGAAAAAGCTCGAACAAAAAAGAGACTAGGGCCCCAAAGAAAGAAAACGATAAGATGGCTTTCACTCTTATCCCAGTGTCATATGCTGATCTATATTCTTACTTGCATGAGGCGAACTTGGTCTGACCTTATTATGTTACTCCTTTCAAGCCACCGTTCCTAGCATGGTATGATGAAAAGGCAAATTGTGATCATCATGGTGGTGTTTCGGGACACTCAATTGAGAACTGATTGCATTTAAGAAGTTTGTGCAGAATCTGATAAAGACTTGGTGTTGCAATTAGATGAGTCGAATATTGTCACCAACACCCTACCAAATCACGCGGGTCGAAATGTGAATGCGATTGAGGAGGAATACACTGGAGGAGCTAAGGTAAGTGTGTTCAAAGTCAGATCCCCCCTAAGGTGGGTGTTTCAACAATTGTGTATGGCACGCCTAATTGACCGGGGCATGTAAATTGTTCTAGAAGGTTGCAGACTGTATTGCGAGTACCATCAGCAAGAGGGTCATGATATTCAGTATTGTAAAGAGTTCAAGCCAGTGGTCCAAAGGATGATGGATAATAATGAGATCGAGTTCTTTGAGAAAGATGAAGGAAAAAAGGAATTAGATGTGTGTGCATCCGACGGTTCCAAAGTTAAGTATGGGTTGGACAGGCTGTTTGTCTTATTGCGTAGGAAAAAAGAAGAAGGCTTACCCGAAGGAGAGAACTCAAAGTTGACTTTGAAGCTTAGAATAGCTGCTCCGATTTCCTTTCCTTTCAAGGACGCACGGAAGGTTACGTGGAGCTATGTTGCTCATATCTCAATACCAGGGAGTACATACCCGCTGAGAAAAGACAAGCAACCCGACGAGAAGTTTGGGAAAGAGGGGAGTCCGATAGAATCAGAGGCCGAGACAGTGAATGAAGTGGGAAACTTCACGAGGAGCGAAAGGTGTTATTCCCTGGAAACGTCGAAAGTGGTAGAGCCGAAGGACAAAGAAAAACATGTCGAACTTGAATCTGAAAAGATGTTTGGTGAGGAACTCCCTCTGAAGATTAATGAGCCAGTAACCGAGACACGAGCGCAAGAGTTCTTAAGATTCTTGAAACACAATGAGTATAGTATTGTCGAACAGCTCTGAAAATAGCAAGCTCGGATTCGGAGTTAGAGTTATTGTTAAGTTCAGAAAAACACTGTAGTGCCCTGTTGAAGGTGTTGAATCAAATATTCGTCCCAGATGACATCTCAGTTAGCAAGTTAGACCGGATAGGGGGCCACATTGCTACTAGGGGTGGGCAAGACCGGGTACCCGGCCAATTTGTCTAGAATTGGTCCCGGTCCCGGTAACCACCGGTTCCTGAAAATTAGAACCAGTCCCGGTCCCGGTTAGACCGGGTCCAAAATTTCAGGAACCGATCCCGGTACTAGTGGGAACCGGTACCAATACCGGGTACCCGGTCAATTAGTCTATTATTAATAAAATTTGAGCAGCATGGGGAAAAAATTTCAACCATCAATAATAATATTAAATAACAAAGTCAGAATATTGTAGGCTTGAAGGTTGAAGTCTTAAAACGAGTCATACTCATAATATTCATACATAAAGAGAAATAAAGGAGCGCCTTCAGTTGCTTTCAATGCCATTCGGTACCAGACCAGTATCGGGTACCTGGTACAAGTCCCGGTCCCATTGGGTACCCACCGGGTACCGGGTCCAAAAAAGCAAGATCCAGTCCCGATCCCGGTTGCAATCGGGGCCTAAATTTTGGATCCAGTCCCGGTCCCACCGAAACCAATACCAGGTAAAAATCCATCGGGTCCGACTGGGTCCGGGACCGAGACCGGGTAATCGGGTTTTTTGCCCACCCCTAATTGCTACCGATAATTCTATCACCTTTAGTGATGACCAGATTACAGACGGGGGTATGTGATCGACCAAGGTGTTGAACATAACCACCCAATATAAGGGATATGTCTTGCCAAGAGTACTTGTCAATAATGGATCAGCTCTAAATGTGATGCCAATGGCGACTTTGCAAAGGTTTCCTATAAACAGCTCGCATATGAAGCCATGCCAGAACTCTATTAGAGCATTTGATGGGACTCAAAGAGACGCCATCAGAAAAATTGAGGTGCCGCTGTTAATTGGGCCTACCGAGTATGTGGTTGATTTTGTAGTAATGGATATCATGCTGACTTATAATTGCCTGTTGGGAAGGCCATGTATCCATTCAGCAGGGGCCGTACCTTTATCATTGCACCAAAAATTGAAGTTTGTTATTGAAGGGAAATTAGTAAGCGTGGCCGCCAAGAAAGATATTATAGCTTTCGTGACCACTGATGATCCTTACATCCAGGCCAATGAGGAAGCAGTTGAGTGTTCCTTTAGGGCTTTAGAATTTGTGAATGCTATGATTGTGGCAGAGGGAGGCAAAATCCCATGCCCAAAGTTATCAAATTGCGCTAAGATGCAAGTTTGGAAGACCTTAGAACGAGGAGCTAAGAAAGGGAAGGGACTTGGAAGAAACTTGCAGGAGTGTTTGCGCGTCAAGAGTGCCATCAACAAGCAAGACCGGTTCGGGCTCGGCCACAAGCCCAGTTTTCAGCAAAGGAAGTCAGAATAGAAGAAGAAAGCAAAATAAAGGAAAGCTAGACTCAGGGGTGAGGATATTTCGTGGGGACCCATTGTTTATTCCGACATGAGGGACATTTTTGTGTCAGGAGGGGTAATCAATCCTGAACAGATGGTGCACGAGGCTAATATAGAGAACGCCAGGCTCAATGAGAAGGAAAGGCTCAGTGAAGCATTAGAAGGGATGGATGTTAACATGAAAGCTAAAAGAGAGGAAAGCGACTAATTTCTGGCAGGAATCCACCCTTGTTTCCCAGGAGAGGTGCTCGGCAATTGGACTAGTTTGGATTTGACTATAGTCTTTAGACCTGAATCAGAGTAATGCTCAGAACCCACCCTATTCTCTTTTACCCGCGACCAATATGGATCTTTTGTAAAGGGCTTCTATGTTAACATGCTCGCTTTCGATTCAATAAAAAGATGCTTTCCAAATCGCAAACATCATATTCATTACGTTCATTTATTCATCATTCGTTTGTTATTTATTATTCCATTCACTTCGTAATAATACATGTTCATCTTCCCAATACACGTTCATTTCATAAATGTTGCAGGGTTCTTATTATTAACTATGTGGATGATTCTGAATCTAATCCCGAGGTGGATTTTGAACAACCCTTGTATTTAGCCGAAATTGACGAAGAAGAGGGTAATGAGGAAGAGTATGAGGTCCCGAAAGAATTGCTCAGATTAATCGAAAGTGAAGATTAACATATATTACCCCATCAAGAAGAGATTGATGTTCTTAACTTGGGAACTAATGAGGAATGAAGGGAGGTGAAGATTGGTACAACTTTCTCATCTAAGATCAGGCTCGAGTTGGTGAATCTGCTGTTAGAGTTCAGGGAAATTTTCGCATGGACTTATCAAGATATGCCAGGTCTAGACACAAATATTGTAATGCACAAACTACCTATCAGGCCAGAATGCAAGCCAGTTCAACAGAAATTAAGAAGAATGAGGACGAACACGTTATTGAAAATACGAGATGAAGTAAAGAAGCAGTACCAGGCCAGATTCTTAAAAGTCGTCGAATATTGGGAGTGGGTAGCAAACATAGTCCTTGTCCCGAAAAAAAGACAGAAAAGTCCGCATGTGTGTGGACTATAGAGACCTTAATAAAGCCAGCCCCAAAGATAACTTTCCTCTACCCCATATTGATACCTTGGTCGACAACACTGCCGGACATTCATGGTTTTCCTTCATGGGTGACTTCTCAGGGTATAACCAGATAAAGATGGATCTTGATGACATGACAAAAACGACGTTCGTAACAATGTGGGGAACGTTCAGTTACAAAGTAATGCCCTTCGGTTTGAAGAAAGTTGGGCCAACCTATCAAAGAGCCATGGTAACACTCTTCCATGGCATGATGCACCAGGAGATTGAGGTATACGTAGATGACATGATAGCCAAGTCCCAGACTGAGGAGGAGCATATTCAAAACATAAGGAAGCTGTTCCAAAGACTGAGAAAATATCAGTTGAAGTTCAATCCGGCAAAATGAACTTTCGTCGTGACGTCTGGTAAACTTCTAGGCTTTGTGGTTAGCCGAAGAGGGACTGAGATCGATCCCGATAAAGTGAAAGCTACCCAAAATCTTCCACCACCTCAAACCCAAAAAGAAGTTCATAGTTTCTTAGGAAGGCTAAATTATATATCTCGCTTCATTTCTCAGTTGACCGACAAGTGCGACCCTGTTTTCAAATTACTTCGGAAGAACAACCCTGGGGTTTGGGATGAGGAGTGTCGGGAAGCCCTAGATAAAATTAAGAAGTATTTGACTAATGCTCCGTTCTTAGTAGCTCCAGTACCAGGTAGACCATTGATTTTGTACTTGACAGTCTTTGAAAACTCGATGGGATGTGTTCTAGGGCAACATGACAACACTAGAAAGAAGGAAAGAGCGGTTTATTACTTAAGTAAAAAGTTCACCGAATGCGAAACGCGGTACCCCCAAATCTAGAAATTGTGTTGCTCCCTAGTGTGAGCTACAAAGAGGCTCAGGCAGTACATGTTGTACCATACCACATGGTTAATGTCCAAGTTGGATCCGTTGAAGTTCCTGATGGAGGCACCTGCACTCACCGGAAAGATGGCCCGTTGGCAAATGTTGTTGTCTGAATTTGACATCATGTATGTGAGTCAGAAAGCTGTGAAAGGAAGCGCTATAGCGGATTTCCTAGTAAGTTGAGCTTTAGACGATTATGAATCATTGGACTTCAACTTTCCTGATGAAGACTTAATGTGTATAACTATGGGGGAGGGGCTACTTCCGAAGATGAGTCATGAAAGCTTTACTTTGATGGGGCATCTAATACCCTAGGCCACGGGATTGGGGTAGTGCTAATCTCTCCTGAGAGGGTTTATTACCCTTTCACCAGTAGGTTAGAATTCTTTTGCACCAACAATGTAGCTGAGTATGAGGCTTGCATTATGAGGCTGCGCACAGACATTGAAAGAAGGATCAAGAAACTGTAGGTTTTTGGAGATTCTTCTTTGGTAGTATACCAGCTCAGAAACGAATGGGAAACAAAAGATCCGAAGTTGATCAAATATTATGACATGATCCAAAAACTAATCAAGAATTTTGACATGATTAGTTTTACTCATCACCCGAGAGAAGATAACCAGATGGCGGATGCTCTAGCGACTTTGTTTGCTACCTTCAAAGCGGGCTTAGAAGCAGAGATGAAACCTGTCAAGATGCAAACATTTGAGGTACCAGCTCACTATTATAACCTAGAGGAAGAGACAGATGGCAACCCGTGGTATCATGACATCTTGTAGTATATTAAGTTCCAAACAAACCCCAAGGAGGCTAATGAAAACGATAAAAGTTCCAAACATACGTCCTATAAGAGGGGAAAAGACCAGATACTATTGAGGTGTGTTAACGCTCGAGAAGCTAAGAACATCCTAGTAGAAGTTCATGATGGGCTATGCAGGATGCATGCCAACGGTTTCTCGATGGCCCGGAAAATTATGAGATATGGATACTTTTGGTCAACCATGGAGGGAGATTGCATTGATTATGCCAAGAAATGTCATAAATATCATATATATGCCGACATGATACATTCTCCACCGTTACCTTTACATACCATGAATTAACCCTAGCCCTTTGCCATGTGGGGAATGGATGTTATTGGTCAGATCCACCCAAAGGAATCCAATGGACACCACTTTATCCTCGTCGTCATTGACTACTTCACTAAATGGGTGGAGGCCGCCTCTTACGCTAATGTTACAAGGGCAACAGTGTGCAAGTTCCTGAAGAAAGAGGTCATTTGTCGTTACGGATTGCTAGAGAGAATTATTACCGATAATGCTTCCAATTTGAATAATACAATGATGGATAAGGTATGCGAGCAATTCAAAATAAAGCATCATAACTCCACTACTTATCGGCCAAAGATGAATGGGGCAGTGGAAGCAGCAAAAAAGAACATCAAGAAGATTATTTCAAAGACGAAAGATACATTCGGAGATTGGCACAAGAAATTGTTGTTTGCTCTTTTTGCCTACGAACATCTATACGTACCTCGACCAGAGTGACACCGTACTCTTTGGTTTATGGCACGGAAGCAGTATTGCCTATAGAAGTGGAAATCTCGTCACTTAGAATCCTAAACGAGGTAAAGTTAGAAGAGGCTGAATGGGTACATGCTCGGTTCGATCAGCTGAACCTCATCGAGGAAAAACGATTAAAAGCCATTTGTCATGGTCAGATGTATCAGAAAAGAATGATGCGAGCTTATGACAAGAAGGTCCGTCCGAAAGAGTTCCGAGACGGAGATTTAGTACATCGAAAAGTTTTGTCCACTCAAAGAGTGGATGCCGAATTGGGAAGGACTCGATGTGGTTAAAAGGGCCTTTTTCGGAGGAGCGTTGATCCTAACAGAGATGGAAGGGAAGGAGCTGAGCAATCCAGTGAATTCGGATTCGGTCAAGAGATACTATGTGTAAAAAAAAGTGGGGCGAAAACTCGAAAGGGTGCTTCATAAGAAATAAATACCTGGAGTGAAAACTCAAGAAGGGCGCTTTAGGTATTAAAAAAAGGAAGAAAGAAGGGGGTTTTAAGATGAAAACCCAAAAAAGGGCATCTTGAAACCAAAGGAGGATTTGATTTGAGAACCGAAAAAGAGCGGCCTGGGGGAATAATGGTAACCACACGATTGGTAAAGGGATACCATCGGAATTTAAGGATACCAGTGGAGCACTTTTAGCAAAGGATCCACCTCGGTCGATGGACTCTCGCACCATTCACATAGCGGATACTTAGGACAATGCATCATTTTTTATTTCTTTCCTTACCTTTTCATGTTTGCCATGAGTTCTAATTTGTCGTGAGTTTCAAAATATATATTAATAAATACTATTTGGCGTCTTCATTCATCTTTTCCCATAAGAATTCTGCGAGCAGTTACAAGGACATATGGCAAGAACCAAAAAAAGGAGAGAGAGAGAGGACTTTAGGCGGCAAGTCATGGCCACGCATTGAGAAGGAGGAATGAGCGTTGCTCACGTTAAAATTCAAATCCATCACCAAATAAAAGGATTACAAAGATAAGAGCAATTACGAGGTGAAACCAAAAAAAAATAAAAAAAAGGAAAAGGAAAGGAAAAAAGGGAAGACCGAAGTGAAAACCTAAAAAGGCACTTCGAGGGGAGAGAGCTCAAAGCGAGAATCTGCAAAGGCATTCCAGAGTCGAAAGAATCCAGAAGATTGGATGGTTGTACCTGAGTGTGAGACAAGCATCAGCATTGAGAAGAAGAAGGAAACAGATAAAGGATCAAGAGAGATCGACTAAAAGAGTAGTGGCACCGGACTGACATTTGGCATTCCCATTCATGTATCATGTTTAGCTAAGCATACTTATGTTAGGATCATGCTAACTCATATCATCATAGCATTCATTTTTTTCTACAAATATTTGAAACCGTTTACTCCTGAGAGAAGGAACAAACAATAGAATGAAAGACCAAAAAAGGTTTCAGGCTAAGGATTTTGGACTCGCTACATCAGATTTTCCAAGCAAAAGAGGCAAACCTATAGCTCGAGATTTCAGGCGAAGAATTTCAGACTCGCCATATCAGATTTTCCGAGCAGAAGAGGCAGATACTCATAACTGAAGATTTCAGGCGAAGGATTTCAGACTCGCAAAATTAGATTTCTTGAGCAAAAGAGGCAGATACTCATAGCTCAAGATTTTAAGCGAAGGATTTCAGACTTGCCATATTAGATTTTCCGAGCAAAAGAGGTAGATACTCATAGCTCAAGATTTCAGGCGAAAGATTTCAGACTCGCCATATCAGATTTTCCGAGAAAAAGAGGCAGATACTCATAGCTCCAGATTTTAGGCGAAGGATCACAGATTTGCCACGTCATGATTTTCACGATGAAGAAGGCGGACACACATAATCTTGACGTAAGAGGTAGATGCTTTATAGCCCCGAACTCCAAAGAAAAAGGGTGAAGGTTTCCATATAGGAGGAACTCGCAACTCAGAGTCTTCAAATAGGGAAGTTGGACAAAATTAGTGCTTATGATCTTTGCCTTATACTTGTTCCACAAGTACAAGCAAATAGGGGCAACTATAATCATTAATTTTGTCCGGGTATTTTTTTCATGGGCTTATATGGGCTGACGTTTAATCATTAATTAGAGATGTATGCATGATATATATGTATTCACATTATTTTGTGCATGTCACCTATCACTTGTTAGGTGTATGTGTGTCTATCAAATGCTTAAGCATGTATACATGTTTATGTGAGTGTATGTAAAGAATACGCATATGCTCATGTACCACATGTAACGCATGATTGAGTATTGTGTGTGTAAGTATGAATAGTTATATTGTGCGTTGTTGGGTTGTGTGGGGCTCGATTCGTTCAACCGATTTTGCTCACCAAGTGGTGGAGAGGTGGATATTTGGGTGGAAGGGTTTAGGAAGCTAGAAAGATTAAAGACACAATGATTTATAGTGGTTCGGCCTTCTAACAAGCACCCACATCCACTACCTTAGCTTCCCACTAAGGATTTCACAATCAATCCACTAATTGATTCGTCCCCTTTTCTAGGATTAGGAGGAAACCCTTACAACCGATCAAGCTTCTACCCAAGCCTTGATCAAAACCCTCTTTTACAAAGAGACAAATAAAAGCAAACTTAAACCCTCTAATAGGTGTTTGTTTGCACAATGAAGCACTCACCCAAAACCTAAAACACTTGAGCAAATTTGACAATTTTGGCTCACTAGTGTTTGTCTATACAAGAAATGACACTTTAAGCACTAAGACAATTTCTTGATCATTTGTTGATTGACAATTGAAGCATTAGTCTTCTCTTGATGCTTGGAGGTCCCTTTTATACTCCCAATTGAGTTTATAGCCGTTTAGGACCGTTGGGGTTGAAATAGAGTCGTTGGAGCCTTTAATTCCCTCCATAAATGCAGTTCTGCAGCTCCCCGTTTCGAAACGCTCGAAGCCGTTTCGAAACACCCTCAATATAGAAAGAGCCGTTGCAGTCTGTCAGGGTACCCGTTTCGGAACACCCCCTTGTCGTTTCGGAACGCGTATCGGAACGCCCTTAGCCCGTATCGAAACGACCTGCATTTAAAAGTTAGTTGGGAAAGAGCCGTTGGGGTTTATGACCGTTGTGGTCAGTGCCACGTGGGCGTATCGAAACGGCCTAGCCTGTTTCGAAACGTTGGCCCCGTTTCGATACGAGTATCGAAACGTTTTGGCCACTGGAGGCACCTGTTTCGAAACGCCCTAAGGTGTTTCGAAACACTTAGTCAGTTTTGTGAAAATTGGCCTTTAAAAACATGAAAAACCTTTATGAAAAATTCCTTAAATATTATTTCAAGTTGTTTGGACTTTGGAAATGTTTTAAATACTTTTTAAATTAGTCCAAAACATTTTTCAATTATTATATCAAAACATTAGTTCTACAATCTCCCCCTTTTTGATATAATAAAACCACTTGAAAAATTGTTTGGAATTCTCCCCCTTTAACTTTAAAAAGTGAATAAGAGATTAAAATTTTAATTCACATAAGGCTCCCCTTATTCATTTGAAAATTCAATTTTTCAAACCATTTCTCCCCCTTTTTGTTATATCAAAAAGATTTAAAACATTAAGTTCAAAAATAACAATAGAGGTAAAAATTTGACAAAAGTATGAATTTTGGTTTTAAAAATGGCTCCCCCTTACTCAAAGCATCATTGAAATGTTAGTCCAACATATATGATCATCTAGTTGAATTAAATAGAAAATAAGACAAATAAACTCAAAAACAACTAGAAATTTTACCAACACTTGAATCCAAGGGAGGATGTGAAGCCTTCCTTCTTCAAGTGTTCTTTCTTGTGTGTATGAAGCTCCCCCTCAATGTTTGACTTGTTGAACATCTCCATCACACCTACAATAGACAATCAAGTAATTTTTGGTATCCAAATTGCTTTGGATCCATAAACATTAGTTGCACAAAATTTAGTCCCCTTAGGAATCCATTTTTCAATTTCATCCTTTTTAGTTGAAGTGGTTAGTCCTTTTGGGACCCAAACACTTCTAAAACATTTTCCATTCACAAATCTAGGGGCACTAGATTGTCTAACATAAAAGTTTGATTTTCCAAAATTGTTTTTCTTTTCAAGCTCTTTGGAAATCAAATCTTTTTCTTCTTGAACTTTTTGAAGCAATTTTTGTAAATCAAGACATTTTAACTCAAACTCTTCAAGTTTTGCTTCAAGTTCAAGTTTGGTTTTAGAAAGCAAATCATTTTGAATTTTTAACTTTGAAATCAATTTATTGTTTTTCAAAATGTGGCTTTTAAAATCAAAAACCAAATCATCATAGGCATCTTGTAATTCATCAAAAGTGTAAGAACATGAAGTAGATGAATTAGAAGTTACCCTTGAATCTTCTTCGATGGCCATAAGGCAAAGGTTGGCTTGTTCATCGTCGGTGGAGTCCTCATCACTCCAAGTAGCCAATTGTGCCTTCTTCTTATGGCTTGAAGTGCTTGCCCTCTCCTTTCTTTTAGGTTCTCGTTCAAGCTCTCTCAAGGCTTTCTTCATGAAAGGGGCACACTTCTTGAAGAGATGAACTATCTCTTCATCTTCATCCTCCTCCTCACTTGTGTAGTCATGATGGCAAGTGGAGGATTTGAGAGCCATGGCACTAGCATTGATGCCAAGCCCTTTGATTTTCTTCTCTCCCATAGCTCTAATTTCTTCCCTCTTCTTCTCATCCTCTTTGTTCTTCTTCATGATTTGATGAGTAAGGAGTGACCCCATGAGTTCATCAAGTTTCAAGGTCTTCAAATTTTTGGCTTCGATGATGGCGGTCCTCTTTGAGTCCCAAGACTCGGGAAGTGAGTAGATGAGCTTTCGAACAAGCTTTTCCTCCGGGATGGCTTCTCCATAACCTTTAAGACCATTGGTGATGGTGGAGAATCTATCGAACATTTTCTCAATGTTCTCTTCCGGATCCATTTTGAAGTTCTCATACTCCAAGGTTAGGAGCCCAATCTTGGTCTCCTTGACTTCATTTGTCCCCTCGTATGTGACTTCAAGCTTGTCCCATACCTCCTTGGCACTCTCACAAGAAGACATCTTCTCATAGATGGTTGGGCCAAATGCACAAAACAAGATGTGCAAGGCTTTGCAATTAAGCTCCATCTTCTTGCGATCGTCGGCACTCCACTCCGCTTTACTTCTTTTAGGCACGAACGGACCATCTTCAACTACATCCCATAGCTTGTAATCTCTTGATTTGATGAAGAACTTCATCTTAGTCTTCCAATGGGCATAGTGGGTTCCGTCGAAGAAGGGCGGTTTGTCTATGGATTGCGCCATTTGAGCCGGTTGATGAAATAGTGATCGAGCTTGCCGGACCTTCTCAATACCAATTGTTGGGTTGTGTGGGGCTCGATTCGTTCAACCGATTTTGCTCACCAAGTGGTGGAGAGGTGGATATTTGGGTGGAAGGGTTTAGGAAGCTAGAAAGATTAAAGACACAATGATTTATAGTGGTTCGGCCTTCTAACAAGCACCTACATCCACTACCTTAGCTTCCCACTAAGGATTTCACAATCAATCTACTAATTGATTCGTCCCCTTTTCTAGGATTAGGAGGAAACCCTTACAACCGATCAAGCTTCTACCCAAGCCTTGATCAAAACCCTCTTTTACAAAGAGACAAATAAAAGCAAACTTAAACCCTCTAATAGGTGTTTGTTTGCACAATGAAGCATTCACCCAAAACTTAAAACACTTGAGCAAATTTGACAATTTTGGCTCACTAGTGTTTGTCTATACAAGAAATGACACTTTAAGCACTAAGACAATTTCTTGATCATTTGTTGATTGAAAATTGAAGCATTAGTCTTCTCTTGATGCTTGGAGGTCCCTTTTATACTCCCAATTGAGTTTATAGCCGTTTAGGACCGTTGGGGTTGAAATAGAGTCGTTGGAGCCTTTAATTCCCTCCATAAATGCAGTTCTGCAGCTCTCCGTTTCGAAACGCTCGAAGCCGTTTCGAAACACCCTCAATATAGAAAGAGCCGTTGCAGTCTGTCAGGGTACCCGTTTCGGAACACCCCATTGCCGTTTCGGAACGCGTATCGGAACGCCCTTAGCCCGTATCGAAACGACCTGCATTTAAAAGTTAGTTGGGAAAGAGCCGTTAGGGTTTATGACCGTTGTGGTCAGTGCCACGTGGGCGTATCGAAACGGCCTAGCCTGTTTCGAAACGCTGGCCCCGTTTCGATACGAGTATCGAAACGTTTTGGCCACTGGAGGCACCTGTTTCGAAACGCCCTAAGGTGTTTCGAAACACTTGGTCAGTTTTGTGAAAATTGGCCTTTAAAAACATGAAAAACCTTTATGAAAAATTCCTTAAATATTATTTCAAGTTGTTTGGACTTTGGAAATGTTTTAAATACTTTTTAAATTAGTCCAAAACATTTTTCAATTATTATATCAAAACATTAGTTCTACACACGTATATATTAATATTTACGTATGTGTGATATAAAATACAAGTAGTGTTTAAATAATTAAAGCCCAATGATATTAAGTCCTAGTCCATTACAAACATGGCATGTTAAGCCCAAATAAACAAAACCCTAATACACTCTCTACTTTTGCGCAGCCCATTGGTGACCATCAGACCGAGGCACATCCAACGGCCCAGATCAAATTGGAAGCAGGAGCCCTAGAGAGGCCTTTTCCATCTCGCGCCACACTCACCCCAACCATCGGATTGAGGTGCATCCAACGGCCCGGATCGAGCCTGAAGTAGAAACCCTAGAGGAACTCTTTCTGCCTTGCGTCGCGCTCGCCCCAACCGCTGGATCCTAGGTGTATCGTGCGGCCCAGATTAATGTGGAGAATTCCAGAAGCTACACACGCCTCACGCGAACCCCTTCATCCCATTCACGCGCGACCTTTCAGCGCCCCACGCGCGTGTGCGGTTCACTCAACAGGCCATTTCGCTTCCCCAAAGCCACGATCACCACCACGTGGGTATGGGATACTAGTAGCTCGACGCCATATCACCATCTCACCACACTAGAAGCCACATCAGGGGCCAACGCAGCATCGATGCCGGCCCCTCGTCTCCGCCGTACAAGCCATGCATGCAAAAGAGAAAAAGGAATGATTAGAAATAACAATGAGGCAAAGAGCGAAAATGGCAAAATGACGGAGAGTAACAATTTTAAGATTAGAGCCGCACATGAATTTGGCCAAAAAATAGTACGAGCCAATAGAGTTTTTCGTTTCATTTTTATTTCTTTTTTGTAAAAATGAACAAATTCGGCTATAAAGCCCGATTGAAATCAAATGTAAGAGGAGGACATTTTTTGAAAGCAAAAGGAATACAAAAAGGAAAAGTTAAGAGGTAATTCTTTTTTTTCATCGTCGCAAAAGCATATACAAAAAGTAGAATTTTTTTCCTTTTACCTTCTTTTCTTCTCGAAACGTTGTCTGGTCTCTCTCACCGGAAATAGTCCTCCTGGGCCCTACTCGGCCGAGGGAGACATGTAAAGTTTTTTTCCTACTTGGTTTCTTTTCTTTCGATTCTAAAAAAGGGAAGGCTTTTTCTGGTTTCTCTGTTTTTCAAAATAAGAACATGAGAGGTTTTCTGGGTCACGACTGTTGATTAGGTTTTCAAAACAAAAAAGAGAATGAATTTTGTGGTTGTTTTCGAGTCTGTCGGTCGGCGAATAACGTCGGCCGTCGCTTTAGGTGTCTAGGTTAAAGAAGTGTTTAGGGACGAGCTTTAGGGAGGCAAAAAGGGGTCGAAAATGGTTAGAGCAAGCTTATATAGGGTTTTGAGGTTTTAAAAATGATTTAATCATGTTTTAACCCTTCCGTGTTGCGCACCGTTTACAGGTTTAGGGCTTTCGCATCTCTAAATCGTGTCTTAGGTCCTTAGAGTTTTGGAGTTCTCTGCAACGTTGTCCCGAGTCTGGTTTGTAGTGGTCTAATCACCCGTTCCCTCCCCCTTTGTTTATGTTTCTATCAGTTTAGTCCATGTCGCAGTGTTCCCCATTAATCATGCATTTTAATTTCTGCCACTGCATTTTAATTCTTTTAATTTTGGTCACCTTGTTTGCCTTTTTATTATGTGTTGTGTGTGAAATGTATGATTGTTGCTATGTATGTGGTTATGGTTGATGGTATGATTGTGTGTAGTTGTCATATATGCAATATTTGTCTTATGTGACCTTTTTTGTAATGTAAGATTTAAATAATATAATATGTGTAATATAAGGTTTTCGTAAATTATGTAGATTGGCAAAGTAACATGTAATTTTCTAATGGATATAATTTATAGTTTTAGTAAAGCATAGAATGTATAACTTACCTTGTAAAATGTATAACATATAGTATTTTATAACAAGAAATACATGTTTTATGAAATATATAATATACTCTTTTTAATGTATCATACGATTTCTTTATATATATATATATATATATATATATATATATATATATATATGTAGAACTAATGTTTTGATATAATAATTGAAAAATGTTTTGGACCAATTTGGAAAGAATTTAAAACTTGGTTTTAAGTCCAAACAACTTGAATTTATGTTTGAGGTATTTTAAGAGTTTTTGGCAAAGATTTTTCATGCTTTTAATAGCCAAACTTGTGTTTTCAGAGTACCAGTATCGATACGGTAAACCCCCGTACCGATACCTTTTTGCCCCAGTTTGGCCACTGTCAAAACCCGTATTGATACAGGCCATTGTCGTTTCGATACGGAGTGGGGTCGTTTCGATACGCCAGGTCAGCGTACCGATCCCATTTCGACTACCCCAACGGCTATTTCCCAATGGCCATTTAAATGTGAACCCGTACCGATACGCCCTCAAGCGTATCGATACGCCCAGGTTGGTAAGAGCCCAACGGCTAGTTCATATGAAGGCCGTACCGATACGGTTCCACGCGTATCGATACGGATAGCTACAGAACATCATTTATGAAGGGAAATAAAGTCCTCAACGGCTCCAATTCATCCCCAACGGCTACTAACGGCTACAAACTCAATTGGGAGTATAAAAGGGACCTCCAAGCATCAAGAGAAGGCTAATGCTCATATTGTCAAACATCAAATGATCAAAAAGTGTCTTAGTGCTTAAATTGTTAATTCTTGTATAGACAAACACTAGTGAGCCAAAATTGTCAAATTTGCTCAAGTGTTTTAGGTTTTGGGTAAGTGCTTAATTGCGCAAACAAACACCTATTAGAGGGTTTTAAGTTTGCTTTGTTTATCTCTTTGTAAAGAGGGTTTTGATCAAGGCTTAGGTAGAAGCTTGATCGGTTGTAAGGGGTTTATTCCTAATCCTAGAAAAGGGGACGAATCAATTAGTGGATTGATTGAGAAATCCTTAGTGGGAAGCTAAGGTAGTGGATGTAGGTGCTTGTTAGAAGGCCGAACCACTATAAATCATTGTGTCTTTTTACTTTTTAGCTTTCTCAACCCATTCACCCAAAAAATCCATCTCTCCACTACTTGGTGAGCTAAATTGGTTGATCGAATCGAGCCCCTAAAAACTCAACAATTGGTATCAGAGCTTGGCTCAATCGAAGGGGATTCACATCCTATTGAGAAGATCCGGCAAGCTCGATCACTTTTTCAACAACCGGCTCAATGGCACATTCTATCGACAAACCGCCTTTCTTTGACGGAACTCACTATACCCATTGGAAGACAAAGATGAAGTTCTTCATCAAATCAAGAGATTACAAGCTATGGGATGTAGTTGAAGATGGTTCGTTCGTGCCTCAAAGAAGTAGAGCGGAGTGGAGTGCCGACGATCGCAAGAAGATGGAGCTAAATTGCAAAGCCTTGCACATTCTATTTTGTGCATTTGGTCCATCCATCTATGAGAAGATGTCTTCTTGTGAGAGTGCCAAGGAGGTATGGGACAAGCTTGAAGTCACATACGAGGGGACAAATGAAGTCAAGGAGACCAAGATTGGGCTCCTAACCTTGGAGTATGAAAACTTCAAAATGGATCCGGAAGAGAACATCGAGAAGATGTTTGATAGATTCTCCACAATCACCAATGGTCTTAAAGGATATGGAGAAGCCATCCCGGAGGAGAAGCTTGTTCGAAAGCTCATCTACTCACTTCCCGAGTCTTGGGACTTAAAGAGGACCACCATCATCGAAGCCAAAAATTTGAAGACTTTGAAGCTTGATGAACTCATGGGGTCACTCCTTACTCATCAAATCATGAAGAAGAACAAAGAGGATGAGAAGAAGAGGGAAGAAATTAGAGCTATGGGAGAGAAGAAAATCAAAGGGCTTGGCGTCAATGTAAGTGCCATGGCTCTCAAATCCTCCACTTGCCATCATGTCTACTCAAGTGAAGAGGAGGATGAAGATGAAGAGATAGTTCATCTCTTCAAGAAGTGTGCCCCGTTCATGAAGAAAGCCTTGAGAGAGCTTGAACGAGAACCTAAGAGAAAGGAGAGGGCAAGCACTTCAAGCCATAAGAAGAAGGCACGTGTGGCTACTTGGAGTGATGAGGACTCCACCGACGATGAACAAGCCAATCTTTGCCTTATGGCCATCAAAGAAGATTCAAGGGTAACTTCTAATTCATCTACTTCATGTTCTTATTCTTTTGATGAATTACAAGATGCCTATGATGATTTGGTTTTAGATTTTAAAAGCCACATTTTGAAAAACAATAAATTGATTTCAAAGTTAAAAATTCAAAATGATTTACTTTCTAAAACCAAACTTGAACTTGAAGCAAAACTTGAAGAGTTTGAATTAAAATGTTTTGATTTACAAAAATTGCTTCAAAATGTTCAAGAAGAAAAAGATTTGATTTCCAAAGAGCTTGAAAAGAAAAACAATTTTGGAAAATCAAATTTTTATGTTAGATAATCTAGTGCCCCTAGATTTATTAAAGGAAAATGTTTTAGAAGTATTTGGGTCCCAAAAGGACTTAGTACTTCAATTAAAAAGGATGACATTGAAAAATGGATTCCTAAGGGGACTAAAATTTGTGCAACTAACATTTATGGATCCAAAGCAATTTGGATAGCAAAAATTACTCGATTGTCTTTTGCTAGGTGTGATGGAGATGTTCAACAAGTCAAACATTGAGGGGGAGCTCCATGCACACAAGGAAGAACACTTGAAGAAGGAAGGCTTCACATCCTCCCTTGAGTTCAAGTGTTGGTAAAAATCTAGTTGTTTTAGCATTTATTTGTTTTATTTTTAGTTTATTCAACTAGATGATCATAAATGTTGGACTAACATTTTCAATGATGCTTTGTGTAAGGGGGAGCCATTTTAAAACCAAATTCTTATTTTTGTCAAAGTTTTTTTTACCTCTATTGTTATTTTGTACTTAATGTTTTAAATTCTTTTTGATATAACAAAAAGGGGGAGAAATGGTTTGAAAAATTGAAATTTTCAATTGAATAAGGGGGAGCATTATTTAATTTCATATCTTTAATCTCTTATTCACATTTTTAAAGTTAAAGGGGGAGAAACCCAAACAATTTTTCAAGTGAGTTTTATTATATCAAAAAGGGGGAGATTGTAGAACTAATTTTTTGATATAATAATTGAAAAATGTTTTGGACCAATTTGGAAAGAATTTAAAACTTGGTTTTAAGTCCAAACAACTTGAATTTATGTTTGAGGTATTTTAAGAGGTTTTTGGCAAAGATTTTTCATGCTTTCAATAGCCAAACTTGTGTTTTCAGAGTACTAGTATCGATACGGTAAACCCCCGTACCGATACCTTTTTGCCCAGTTTGGCCACTGTCAAAACCCGTATCGATACAGGCCATTGTCGTTTCGATACGGAGTGGAGTCGTTTCGATACGCCAGGTCAGCGTACCGATCCCATTTCAACTACCCCAACGGCTATTTCCCAACGGCCATTTAAATGTGAACTCGTACCGATACGCCCTCAAGCGTATCGATACGCCCAGGCTGGCAAGAGCCCAACAGCTAGTTCATATGAAGGCCGTACCGATATGGTTCCACGCGTATCGATACGGATAGCTGCAGAACATCGTTTATGAAAGGAAATAAAGTCCTCAACGGCTCCAATTCATCCCCAACGGCTAGTAACGGCTACAAACTCAATTGGGAGTATAAAAGGGACCTCCAAGCATCAAGAGAAGGCTAATGCTCATATTGTCAAACATCAAATGATCAAAAAGTGTCTTAGTGCTTAAATTGTTAATTCTTGTATAGACAAACACTAGTGAGCCAAAATTGTCAAATTTGCTCAAGTGTTTTAGGTTTTGGGTAAGTGCTTAATTGTGCAAACAAACACCTATTAGGGGGTTTTAAGTTTGCTTTGTTTATCTCTTTGTAAAGAGGGTTTTGATCAAGGCTTGGGTAGAAGCTTGATCGGTTGTAAGGGTTTCCTCCTAATCCTAGAAAAGGGGACGAATCAATTAGTGGGTTGATTGAGAAATCCTTAGTGGGAAGCTAAGGTAGTGGATGTAGGTGCCTGTTAGAAGGCCGAACCACTATAAATCATTGTGTCTTTTTACTTTTTAGCTTCCTCAACCCTTTCATCCAAAAAATCCATCTCTCCACTACTTGGTGAGCTAAATTGGTTGATCGAATCGAGCCCCTAAAAACTCAACAATTGGTATCAGAGCTTGGCTCAATCGAAGGGGATTCACATCCTATTGAGAAGATCCGGCAAGCTCGATCACTTTTTCATCAACCGGCTCAATGGCACATTCTATCGACAAACCGCCTTTCTTTGACGGAACTCACTATGACCATTGGAAGACAAAGATGAAGTTCTTCATCAAATCAAGAGATTACAAGCTATGGGATGTAGTTAAAGATGGTCCGTTCGTGCCTCAAAGAAGTAAAGCGGAGTGGAGTGCCTACGATCGCAAGAAGATGGAGCTAAATTGCAAAGCCTTGCACATTCTATTTTGTGCATTTGGTCCATCCATCTATGAGAAGATGTCTTCTTGTGAGAGTGCCAAGGAGGTATGGGACAAGCTTGAAGTCACATACGAGGGGACAAATGAAGTCAAGGAGACCAAGATTGGGCTCCTAACCTTGGAGTATGAAAACTTCAAAATGGATCCGGAAGAGAACATCGAGAAGATGTTTGATAGATTCTCCACAATCACCAATGGTCTTAAAGGATATGGAGAAGCCATCCCGGAGGAGAAGCTTGTTCGAAAGCTCATCTACTCACTTCCCAAGTCTTGGGACTCAAAGAGGATCGCCATCATCGAAGCCAAAAATTTGAAGACTTTGAAGCTCGATGAACTCATGGGGTCACTCCTTACTCATCAAATCATGAAGAAGAACAAAGAGGATGAGAAGAAGAGGGAAGAAATTAGAGCTATGGGAGAGAAGAAAATCAAAGGGCTTGGCATCAATGCAAGTGACATGGCTCTCAAATCCACAATTGCCATCATGTCTACTCAAGTGAAGAGGAGGATGAAGATGAAGGGATAGTTCATCTCTTCAAGAAGTGTGCCCCGTTCATGAAGAAAGCCTTGAGAGAGCTTGAACGAGAACCTAAGAGAAAGGAGAGGGCAAGCACTTCAAGCCATAAGAAGAAGGCACATGTGGCTACTTGGAGTGATGAGGACTCCACCGACGATGAACAAGCCAACCTTTGCCTTATGGCCATCAAAGAAGATTCAAGGGTAACTTCTAATTCATCTACTTCATGTTCTTATTCTTTTGATGAATTACAAGATGCCTATAATGATTTGGTTTTAGATTTTAAAAGCCACATTTTGAAAAACAATAAATTGATTTCAAAGTTAAAAATTCAAAATGATTTACTTTCTAAAACCAAACTTGAACTTGAAGCAAAACTTGAAGAGTTTGAATTAAAATGTTTTGATTTACAAAAATTGCTTCAAAATGTTCAAGAAGAAAAAGATTTGATTTCCAAAGAGCTTGAAAAGAAAAACAATTTTGGAAAATCAAATTTTTATGTTAGACAATCTAGTGCCCCTAGATTTATTAAAGGAAAATATTTTAGAAGTATTTGGGTCCCAAAAGGACTTAGTACTTCAATTAAAAAGGATGACATTGAAAAATGGATTCCTAAGGGGACTAAAATTTGTGCAACTAACGTTTATGGATCCAAAGCAATTTGGATACCAAAATTTACTTGATTGTCTTTTGCTAGGTGTGATGGAGATGTTCAACAAGTCAAACATTGAGGGGGAGCTCCATGCACACAAGGAAGAACACTTGAAGAAGGAAGGCTTCACATCCTCCCTTGAGTTCAAGTGTTGGTAAAAATCTAGTTGTTTTAGCATTTATTTGTTTTATTTTTAGTTTATTCAACTAGATGATCATAAATGTTGGACTAACATTTTCAATGATGCTTTGTGTAAGGGGGAGCCATTTTAAAACCAAATTCTTATTTTTGTCAAAGTTTTTTTTACCTCTATTGTTATTTTGTACTTAATGTTTTAAATTCTTTTTGATATAACAAAAAAGGGGAGAAATGATTTGAAAAATTGAAATTTTCAATTGAATAAGGGGGAACATTATTTAATTTCATATCTTTAATCTCTTATTCACATTTTTAAAGTTAAAGGGGGAGAAACCCAAACAATTTTTCAAGTGAGTTTTATTATATCAAAAAGGGGAGATTGTAGAACTAATGTTTTGATATAATAATTGAAAAATGTTTTGGACCAATTTGGAAAGAATTTAAAACTTGGTTTTAAGTCAAACAACTTGAATTTATGTTTGAGGTATTTTAAGAGGTTTTTGGCAAAGATTTTTCATGCTTTTAATAGCCAAACTTGTGTTTTCAGAGTACTAGTATCGATACGGTAAACCCCCGTACCGATACCTTTTTGCCCCAGTTTGGCCACTGTCAAAACCCGTATCGATATAGGCCATTGCCGTTTCGATACGGAGTGGGGTCGTTTCGATACGCCAGGCCCAGCTTGATCGGTTGTAAGGGTTTCCTCCTAATCCTAAAAAAGGGGACGAATCAATTAGTGGATTGATTGAGAAATCCTTAGTAGGAAGCTAAGGTAGTGGATGTAGGTGCTTGTTAGAAGGTCGAACCACTATAAATCATTGTGTCTTTTTACTTTTTAGCTTCCTTAACCCTTTCACCCAAAAAATCCATCTCTCCACTACTTGGTGAGCTAAATTGGTTGATCGAATCGAGCCCCTAAAAACTCAACAATATATATATATATATATATATATATATATATATATATCATAAATAGCCTTTTGAAACATGTGTAATAAGTTTTTATAAATATGTGGTATATTAATATACATATATAATATGTTGTTAATATAGAATGTGTTTTTTTATCTTGGGCTTTGGGCTTTAGGGTCTTAGATTGTCAGAATTAAGTTTGGGGCTTTGCTTAGTTTAGGTGGGTTTGGGCTAGTTAGATTGGATCGGTTTAATTGTTTCAAATTGTGTGTCCGCTTCATTAGGGCACGGTTCGTACAATTAAGTCGGTTTAGGTTTAGAGCTTTAATCGAATTTAGAGCTTTAACTAGTTTAATTCGCTTAAATTTATCATTGCCTTATTGGGATGAATATTAAGTTCATTAAACCGGTTAAACTTTTTATTAATCATATCTTTAAGATAAAATTAATATTAAGTTTAGATGGACATAACACGAGATAATTCATAATTTTTGAGGACTTTCTAGTTTTTAGGGTATCATAAATTTAGGGTTAATATTAAGATCACCTAATTAATAATTAGATCACTAATCAAACTCCCATAATTTGAGCCTTTTAGGATAGGACCTTGGGTGGGCTTTTGTGTGTCTACCTTAAAATTTTTCCGTGACATGCATTTATATTTGTCATCCATGAGACCATTAATGATTTGGCATGTTAATTAATCAATTTAAACTATACAAAAGAGAGGTATCTATTAACCCGGTATTCATGTCGACACAGTCCGAGCTCAATGGATGTGGACCAAATATTTGGGTTAATTCTCACCGTCTCGAGGTAAGCAATAATTAAAAATGGAAACATCATAACATCATTCCTGAATGCTTGCGTCATGCATAAAGGTGACGTACGAGAGTCGAACCATAAATTAACACGACATTTAAACTTATATGATGTCAGTTTAATCTATGGTCCGATGTATCGTCATACTTATTAATTAAATGCTTAATTAATTCTAAAGAAACGATTTGACAAAGCCCACACAATTAGAGTCAGATTTTCAGTTAAGAACATCTAATTAAATTCACTTTAAACTTTAAATAATTTCTATCGATTAAAGGCGATAAATATTTTGGTACCGATTTCCGGGCGTGATGGGGATGCTAATCCTTCCCCACACGTAACCAACTCCTGAACCCTTTTCAAAATGAACCACTGGTTTTTATAGTGTCCGGTCTACCTAAGTGGCCGGTGGCGACTCCAAGTCTTTATTGTTTTCCGGAACTCGAATTCTTAAAAGAAAATCCTCTTTTAATCGATTTCCTAAAAATGTGGGGTACTTTAAAAGTGTTTTTCAAAAAACGTTATTACAAGGGTGAAAAATATTTATTTTTAAACTTAACGTGCCGTATAAACTTTTTAACAGTAGTTGACGGTAGTGACCATAATGAAAGCGAATTAAAAGTTGAACGACTGTAATGGAAGTTTTAAAAGTTCGGTTACCATACTGAAAGTGCTCTAAAAGTTTAGTGACTACCAGTGTAGTTTACCCTTAAATTTAACATGTCACACTAGTTTTTTTTAGCGTGGTTGATGGTAGTGACCGTAATAAAAGCGAATTAAAAGTTAAATGATTGTAATAAAAGTTTCAAAAATTTGGTGACCATATTGAAAGCATCCTAAACATTCAATGACTACCAGTGTAGTTTACCCTATTAATTAATAAAACAAAATCCCTTAATTTTCTGCGTGTAAGTTGCGCTGTCTTTTTTATTCCATTCTCTCTCTAAACCTCAAAAAAAAAAAAAAAAAACGAACAAATCAGTACGGAGGCATACACAAATTTTCTCTCATTTTCTCACTTTTTCGTTTGCTTAGCGTAATGTTTCTTTAAGCACCGAATTTTGCACATCGTGGGAGGAAGAACTCTTCGTCCTCTCTTTTCCATTTTCTTTTTTATTCTAATACCGACGGTCTTATAAAATCAAAAAGGAATAAGAAATTGCCGTCAGATCTGCGGTTTCAATTTCGGTTCAATCAGGTTCAGGTTTTGTTTATCTTGTTTATTACATTCGTACTCTTTTTTCCCTCACATTGTGATCTGTTTCATTTTATTACTTATCATATTATTGATTTGGAGTTCTGTTTGGATTTCTTATTTCGTAGAACTATTTTTAAATTTGTATCTGAGTTTAGCTCAATTTGACATCGTTTTGATTATGTTTTCCTCTTCTTTAAATTGATAATTGTTTTTAATGGTTTCTTGATTCTCTTTTTTATCGAATGATTGGAGCTTTGTTTCTTATTATTGTAAGTTGCATTCAAATATATATATTTATATTAGGTTGTTTTTTCCTTGCAATGATTCTTGATTCCGCGATTTCAAGGTCCAGGGATCTGTTAAAATATTTCTTGAAATTATAGAATTTTGATCCCAGTTAGCTTCTTTGAAAGATAATTGATAAAGCTTAATTTCATTTTTTTCTGTAAATGATCTTGAATATTTCTTTGAATTCTTTGACTTTTTTTGTAATGTTTTGAACTGCTAATTTTACTCCATTGTGGTTCTTGAAATGGTGCAAGGTCTGATTGTTCCATTTTTGCCTCTCTAATGTGACAGGACTGCTTCATTTTGAAGGCAGGCTACGATGAAGAAGGCCATAGGCCAAACTGTTAGAGACCTGTAAGTGTGTTATTAGTTACCAATTCTCGTCTCTAATTAACATTTTGTAATTGTTTTGAACATTTAACAGTGTAAAACAATCTCTTCGTAAGTCGTAACAATATTATCTGTAAAGAATGATGTGGATCATTTTTTTATTCCTATATAACCAGTGGCTAAATGTTTTTTTTTTAATTTCTGTTCCCTGCAGTAGGAGAGGAGTTAATAAGAAAGTTCTTAAAGTTCCTGGAATAGAGCAGAAGGTAAGAATATTTTTTAGAAAGTTCACTTGGTGTATATGTACCTAAAAGATGATTGTTGCATAATTGTAAGTATCAATGGTTGTTTCTAGTAGAATCGGGTTTTCTTTTGGCTAGGGGTTTAATAGACCATCTAGATATTGTTCAATTGATATGTTTTCTGAGATATTAAATTATCAATGTGATTCTGACTTTGATTCTCATGATAGTTGCCAAAAAGTAAGGGCCTTTAAGTATTATCTATTAAAGTGCTATTTTGATTTTGTATTGTTGCATACCCTTAAATGAAATAGAGATAGAGTCAACAGTGGAAGATTAAGCAATACTTAGGATGCGAGTTTTGTGGTCGGTGTGAAGAAATGGGATTATAAGTGGAATCCAACATGTGATTTTTTGGGTAAATTTGTGAATGGTTAATGCTCTTGTCTGCATTATGGAGACGCGACACCGAGGGGAAAACACTTGTTTTCTGAAAAAAAGAAACTGGAAAGAGAATTGTGAACTCTTTGGATTAGTTTCTTGATGGATTTTTTGTTATACGAGTGGCTATTTACTACCATTCGGAGGCTTGCATGTTCCCCTTCTCAATTGAGCACTACAAGAAATGGAGAATTCTGGAAAGTGAATAATTTTGTTTGGAAGAAGAGCTTATGATGTGGTTTAGGTGAAGAAAACAATAGTGACTGAAAGAATTAGGGCTGTAAAACAGGTAAGAAAGAAGTTGGAACTCTAGAAAACATTGTGTTATAGAAAACCCCTAGTTTCTTTATATTAATTCAAAGAAAACAGTAAGGATGATGCGTGCTGTAAAGCCTACAACTTATTTATACCAGGCTTTCTTGCAAATAAAGTTACTAAACTTTCTTGCAAAATAATTTTTATTCCTATCCTTAGATTTAAACCCTAAAAATAACTAATAATCCTAGCTGTCCGTAATATATCTAATGCTTAATAAAAAAACTGAAATGATAAAATATTATAAAATAAATAAAGCTCCTGCGTCAGCACTCTGATGTTGAGCTTCCTGTTACAGGGCCAATTTGAGCCTTTGAGTGAAATGTTTGGATGAATCCAAGAGGGTACTAAGAGGACTGATTCTTACATTTGCTCTAGGATCACAATTTTTATTTTTGTATAAACTTCTCCTTAAGTTTGAATGAGTGATTCTGATGCTGATTGAGCTGAATCTTGATTGAATATCACCAGTAATACAGTTAAAATTTTGCTTATCCGCTTGAAATAATAATACTTTCTTTCCTTGTCTTTAGGTTCTTGATGCCACCAGCAATGAGCCCTGGGGTCCTCATGGATCACTTCTTGCAGATATTGCAATGGCTACAAGAAACCTGTAAGCTCAAGGGAAATTATGTTTGATCTTCATTACATATTTGTTACAGGGTATTTATTTGCAAATCTCCATGCAGTCATGAATACCAGATAATCATGGCAGTAATCTGGAAACGTATAAATGACTCTGGAAAGAATTGGCGTCATGTCTACAAGGTCAGCATTTTGTGGAAGGATTAGTTGTGTTTAGTATCAATTTGTTTTCTCTGCAACTGAAAAAAGCTGTGTTGATGCTCATTTAATAGTTAAAATTTTATCCATTCACTAAATCTCTTTTAATTTTGCATGATCGTTGTGTTCTGATGTACATTTTTTTCTGTATTATATTTTGATTTGTGTTTTATCTATATATTTTACTTTTCCTCCGTCACCCCCCCCCCTACTTTAAAGCATACCAGTGTAGTAAGGTATGTTCTTTATTGAGCTTTCAGGGCCTGACTATATTGGAATACCTTGTTGCCCATGGATCAGAGCGTATCATAGATGACATAAGAGAACATGCTTCTCAAATATCGGTAATTGCTGTTTCTTATGACATTATTTTATGCAGCGGTGATGACATTTTGTCGCTGAATGTGTTTAAATGTTTTGGTCTAATTAATGTTCCATTTCACGTTACAGAGTTTGTCCGACTTTCAGTATATTGATTCCAGTAGAAGGGACCAGGGTAGCAATATCCGAAAAAAATCTCAGAGCCTTGTGGCTCTAGTCAATGATAAAGAAAGGATAATTGAAATAAGACAAAAGGCTGCAGCTAACAGGGATATGTGAGTCTGCAAAAATGTATTCTTGTTTTAATCTCCTTGCTGTTTTCAGCGTATGACCAACATTGACAAAATTAGAGGTGGCAAATTGTCCCCAGACCCGAACCGATTTTATCAGACCCAAGATCCGATATCGACCCGAACAGGATGATCCGAACTTGATCCGAAACCTGAAACAAACCGATTTGAATTGAAACCGACCCGTTTAGTTGAACCGATATAGACCCGATCTGATTTTTTAACCGACCGGAGCAGACTCGAACCGATTTTCAACCGAACCGAATGGACTCGAACCGATTTCATCCGAATCGAAAGTAATCCGAACCGAAGGCAACTCGAAATAAAGAAAAGATATTAAAAGAAATAATGAAAGATTTGATGTGAATTGCTAAAAAGTCAAATATATTGGCTTTGTAAAGCCATATATGTGTTTAAAAAATTGATCTGGCGTGAAAACCCGATCGAAACATATTGATCTCCTATTGAACCGATCTCGACTCGACCCGAAATCAACCGACCTGAAAATACCAAACTCGAAAATACCCGACCCAAAAATCAACCGAACCGATGTGACCCGATCCGGACTGATACCCGACTCGAATCACTATAGACCCGAATCAAAACCGAACCAGATCAGATCTGATCCAAACAGAACCGAAATCGAATGTTGTCAAAATCGAACCTAACCCGAACTAAAATGACCCGAACCAAACCCGATCCAATTGACCCGTTTGCCACCTCTAGACAAAATTGATGAGCATGCATGTTTTATTCATAATGTGCCGGTATATTCTCACCATCGTTGCCATTAATAGTGATTTCTGTAGATTTTTCTTGTTCACCCATTTACAGGTGAAAATCAAATATTTACTCTAATATTGCCAAATCCAGTATCATATGGAAGGTTTTTCTCTATTTGGTATCCTTTTGAGATGTAGCATGGTGAACTATCTCTGTTTTTCCCATTACAATTTTGAATATATTTTCTGAAGCTATGGTCCTATCTCTTTAGTAGATAATATAGGTGAAATATTGTATTGCTCGTGATTCTCAGTATCTGCCTGATTTAATTTTCTTGTCCCAAATAATTTTGCATTGGAAATTCTTTTTAGAATATGCGAATATAAATGAATGGAAATGTAGAATTCTTCCATAATGCATAACTATTTGTTTTACAGGTTACAAAACACACCAGCATGTGGAAGGCTTGGGTCAGGTTCGGGAGGACAGGGGGACAGATATGATTATGATTATCAATATGGTTATGGAAAAGACAGGGAATATGGTTATAGAGATGATGGTAGATATTCAGATTCAAACAGTCGTGATGGAGATCATTATAGCAGAGGTTATGAAGATCGTTTTGCCAGAGATGGTTACAGGGATGATGACTATAGAGGTAAAACTAGAAGTGTTGATGGTGATCAATATGGCACAAGAAGTAGGAGCTCTGATAGAGACCGAGCTTTTGATGATGATGGTGCTTCATCTCGGTATGCATTTATTTACCTTTTTGGCCTTTATCTGGCTGTGTTCTTTTTAATAGACATGTTAATATTATTGATTCTATTATTTTATTTTTTCTTGATTATCTGTTGAAGTGATCTTTTTCTTTTTCTGGGTTGCAATTTATGCATTGGAAGTTTGAATATTAACAAGTTCATTTCACTAGATTAGGGTAGTACTTAAATGGTGCATTTTTCCAGTCATTGATGTTCTAGATTTAATAGTTTTTAAGATCGTATCCTTCGAATGTTAAGTATGGTGCTCTTAATCTCTTACCTTCATTGGATGCTTGTCATGAATAACAAGATCATCTTCTTTGCAGCGGCAGCAATGCTAGAGCTGATGATTATTCCCAGGATGGAAGGTAACCCTGAGTGGATGCATTCTTAACTTGTCTTAGTTCAGTTTTTGTTAAACAAAATATTATTGGTTTCTTGTTTCTAGAACTTTTTAAAAATATTTTTTTTTGTAGATGGCATGAGCACAAACTCTCTGAACAAAAGAACGGTGCTCCTCCTTGTTACGAAGAAGTAGTAAGTGATTCTCGGAGTCCAGTCCATGGTGAAAGGTATTATTTTCTACCATAAATTTTTAGAGACATGATGCTTGCAATCGTTTTATTCTAGTTGGTGCACTGAAAGATCTTTGATGATAGGGATGGAGAAACTTCAGTACCAGCTGCTCCCAGGTCTTCTTCTCCTCCTACCAATAATTCTAACCAAGCAACCACTGACTTCGGTAATTCAGCATCTCCATCAAATAAAAAGGTGGAGGCTTTCAATGAATTTGATCCACGTGTTTCAGATTTAGGTATGATATTCCTATACAAATACCGTGGTTTGTTCGTTCCAATGGTATCGCTTGGATGATCATGGTTGTCTCTCACATGGAATCTGGTTCCATTATGAAGATAAACAGAATCTTCTCTGTTTCTTATATTGAATCGTAAAAACTCAGTAGTATATACAAGTAGTTTACAAATTATATAGGATAAGACTTTAAGTTTAGTAAAGAGTCCTACTTAGTTTAGACTTTTAACTTTATCTCTTAGATACAAGACTTACAACTCTTCTAATAGAGTTTAACTCCTATACTAACACTTATCTTTGCGTAGTCTTACACTCCCCCTCAAACTGGAGAATATACATTGTAAAATCCCAGCTTGGATAAGAATTTGTCGAAAAGAGCTTTTGGCAGAGGCTTTGTGAGAGTGTCTGCCACTTGTTCTTCTGTAGGTATGTAGTTTAATGAAGCTGTTCCTTTAGCTAGCTTCTCTGCAATGAAGTGTCTGTCAATCTCG
Source organism: Hibiscus tridactylites (assembly GCA_958450335.1). Taxonomy (NCBI): domain Eukaryota; kingdom Viridiplantae; phylum Streptophyta; class Magnoliopsida; order Malvales; family Malvaceae; genus Hibiscus; species Hibiscus tridactylites. The sequence goes on along the minus strand of OY288272.1, from coordinate 78,360,963 downwards.
ATATGCTTAGTCCTGTCATGTTGAACAGGACTTTTGGCAATCTAGATAGTTGATTGATTATCACACAAAACTTCAAAATTTTCATCGTGTGTCATCCCCAATTATGTAAGTAATTTCACCAGCCAAATTCCTTCATATATTCCCAAAGCTAATGCCCTGAATTTTGCCTTTGCACTACTTCTTGAAACCACTGTTTGCTTCTTGCTTCTCCAAGTTACCAAATTACCCCAAACAAAGTAGCAATACCCACTGGTTGATCGTCTGTCAGTGAGTTCTCCTGCCCAGCTTGCATCTGTAAAAATTTTAACAGTTCTGTCATGACTCTTTTGAAAAATAAGCCATGTCTTGGTGTACCTTTTAGGTATCTCAAATTACTTCTTGAAACCACTGTTTGCTTCTTGCTTCTCCAAGTTACCAAATTACCCCAAACAAAGGAGCAATACCCACTTGTTGATCGCCTGTCAGTGAGTTCTCCTGCCCAGCTTGCATCTGTAAACATTTTAACAGTTCTGTCATGACTTTTTGAAAAATAAGCCATGTCCTAGTGTACCTTTTAGGTAGCTTAAAATTCTCTTTGTTGCCTCCATGTGTTCTTGCCTCGGATATGTCATGTGTTAACTAATGACATTTATTGGGAAAGAAATGTCTGGTCTTGTGAGGGATAGGTAAATCAGTTTACCCACCATTCTTTGGTAAAGCCCTTTGTCAGCCTCGGGACCAGGTTTTGATTTATTGAACTTCAAACCTGCGTCCATTGGTGTATCTGCTGGTTTGCAACCCAGTAGTCATGTTTCTTTAAGTAGATCCAGAACATACTTTTGTTGATTGATTATCAATCCCTTGCTGGTTCTTGCTACCTCCATGCCTAGGAAATACCTAAGTTTTCCTAGATCCTTGATTTCGAATTCCCTGCTCAAAAGATTCTTTAACCCGCTCACTTCTTCATCATCTCCTGTCACAATTATGTCATCCAGATAAACAATTAAGATAACCTTTTTATTAGTTGAGGTTATCTTAGTGAACAAGGTATGATCAGCTGAGGATTGTTTGAACCCATTCTTCAATATGACCTTAGTAAATCTCTCAAACCAGGCTCTAGGGGATTGTTTGAGTCCATAGAGTGATTTAGCAAGTTTGCAAACCTTTCGAGACTGTTCAACACCCTTTACTCCAGATGAAATCTGCATATAAACTTCTTCCTCGAGATTTTCATTCAGCAATGCATTTTTAATATCCAGTTGGTGTAATTTCCAGTCGCAATTCACTGCCAAACTTAGAACAATCCGAACTAAATTTAATTAGCAACAGGAGCAAATGCTCCTTTAAAATCAATCTCATAGGTTTGAGTAAACCCTTTGGCAACCAATTTCGCCTTGTGTCTTTGTATTCTACCATCAGAGTTATATTTAATAGTAAGTACCCATTTACAGCCAACAAGCTTTTTACCTTGGGGAAGATCAATAATAGTCCATGTTCCATTCTTCTAAAGTGCCTCAACTTCTTCAATTGCCTTTTTCCATTTAGGATTCTGCACTGCTTCTTCAAAACTGTTTGGAATCTGTTCTTCATCTAAACATGTTGTAAAGGCTTTGAAAGAGGGCATTAAATTCCCATAAGCCGCATATCTCTGGATAGGGATATTAACAGATTCATTACCTCCACTTTCTTCACAAGCAGCTTGATTGAAATCCAATCCTTGACGAGTGCTAGATTGCAGAACAGTTTCAGGAATAGTTCTCCTTTTTCGAAAATAGACCTACAATTGTTTTGGAGGCTGGGAAGAAGATTTAGTTAAATGTTCAGATGCAGGAGAAGTGACAGGAGAATGATGTGAATTAGATAAGGTAATAGGCGATGAATTAGGGGAAGTATGATGGGATTGTGAAGAAGTTTGAGGTTCCGGTAAAAGAGGATAAGAAGGAGAAAGAACAGAAACTTGTTTGTGAATAAGCTGAAAATCATTACCTGAAGTCTCCCCTTGAATTTCAGCCTTGGAAAAATAGGGTTCCTATTCAAAAAATGTTAGATCCATAGTGACAAAAAATTTCCGAGGAGGAATGGTAACACTTGTAGCCCTTCTTTAGTGAAGAATATCCAACTAATACACATTTGATAGACTTGGGATCAAGTTTAGATTTAGTGGGACTCAAATTCTGAACAAAAATTGTGCAACCAAAAACACGCAAGGGAAGATTAGAACTCATAGGTTTAAAACAAGGAAAGTATGACAGGAATACATCCCTAGGTGTTTGAAAATTTAACACTCGACTAGGCATACGATTAACAAGATAAGTAGAGGTTAATAATGCTTCGCCCCATAAATACCTAGGAACATTGTGGGAAAACATGAGGGCTCGAGTTACTTCTAAAAGATGGCGATTTTTCTCTCTGCTATCCCATTCTGTTGGGGAGTATCAACACAAGAACTGATGTGAACAATGTCTTTGTTTTTGAAGAACTCTCCTAAGGACTGAGTGAAGAACTCCCCCCATTATCAGATTGGAAAATCTGAATTTTAGTCTGAAATTGGGTTTCAACCATATTATAAAATTGCACAAAGACACGACTAACTTCGGATTTTTCTTTTAATAAGTATGTCCAAGTAAGTCGACTATGGTCATCAATAAAAGTCACAAACCAACGACCCCCAGTAATATTCTTCACACGAGAAGGACCCCAAACATCACTATAGATAAGAGAAAAAGGATGTGAGGGTTTGTAAGTAGAGGGCAAATATGATTGTCTAGTTTGTTTTGCAAGAGGGCAAATATGGCATTTAAAAGAAGAATGTTTTTTTATTAAGAAACAACTGAGGAAACAATTTAGAAAGGTAATAAAAACTTGGGTGGCCTAACCTAATATGCCATAACATAACATCATCTTGCCCTAAAGAAGTAAAACAAGCCGTAAAAGATAAAGGTGGAGGAAATCTTGGACTAGAAAAAACATATAAGCCATTCTGCAAGCTAGCACTGCCAATCCTCTTCTTCCTGTCCAGTGCCTGAAAAACACAATCAGAATCTGTAAATTCCAAAACACAGTTTAACTTCTTAGACAGTTTACTCACAGATAGCAAATTACACTTCAGATTAGGCACAAATAACATATCTTTAAGAAGTAAGTCCTCAATAAGAAAAACAGAACCCTTTCCTTGAATTTTGTAGTAAGAACCCTCAACTATCTTAATAGAGTTCTTAAAAGAGGAGGCATGAAAATCAAAAAACAAATCCTTGTTACCAGTCATGTGGTCAGAGGCACCAGAATCTACAATCCAAGTAGATGTATTCGAAGTAGAAAGCAGTAGAGGAGTTACACTCTATACCTGCAGGCTCTATACTGGCCAAATTACCTTCACTATTGCCAGTAAACTTACTAAACATCTGTTGTAATTGAACCATTTGTTGCTTAGTGAAATCACTAGATGCAGTACTCGAACCAGAGGGTTCCAAAAAATCTACCATTGAAGCAGCATATGTCGATGATGGAGAGTGCAGTTCACTCGAACTGGAATTATTTACCATCGGGAAAAAAAATAATTCGATAGGATCGAATTAGGCTAATACCATGAAGATAAACAGAATCTTCTATGTTTCTTATATTGAATCGTAAAAAGTCAGTAGTATATACAAGTAGTTTACAGATTATATAGGATAGGACTTTAAGTTTAGTAAGGAGTCCTACTTAGTTTAGACTTTTAACTCTATCTCTTAGATACAAGACTTACAACTCTTCTAATAGAGTTTAACTCCTATACTAACACTTATCTTTGCGTAGTCTTACACATTATTGCCTATCCAATAAGAACATATTTGATGTGGTGATATTTTGACTTTAACAATTACCATGGAAATTATAAATTTCCAAGTTGTTTAAGTTTGATATCCTATGTTGCTTGACATTCAATTTCATTTTTAATTTCTATCTATAAAATTTGGATTTCTTTCAAAATTGATTTAATTATTTATATGTCCATAGTAACTTTTCTGGATGGTAAACTTGGCAATTGGTTTTTGTACGAGTTACTGAGTTGTTTAAGCTTGACATCCTCTGTTGCTTGACATACTATTTCATTTTGAATTCTCTCCGTAAAATATATATATTTCTTGCTGAGTGGATTTAATTATTTCTATACTGATAGTAGCTTTTTTGGATGTTAAACTTGGCAATTGGTATATACTAGTGAGAATTTTAAATTATTGTACATGTAATTTTAAATCAGAACATAAAAGACTGCTGGTAGCTTTGTTTTCAAATTTGATTTCCCTAATTAACTCGCCTGAAATGAAATTACTAGTTGGAGTTTCACTTGATTGCATTTGTATGAACTAAATCTGCTAGTCTCAAGTAACTTAAATTGGATTCTTTTTTATGCTATTGCATTTATCCCTTTAACCTGGAACTTATCTTTCATCTTTTACTCATCTTTTCAGCTGCCCCCGCTCCTGCTTCTGTTTCTACACCTGGCCCCGCCCCTTCCGCTGCTGTTCCCACTCCTTCAACCAATTCTGCAATAGACTTACTTGGTGATATGTCAGATTCATGGGCTGTGGTGCCAACTATACCTGAAACCTCTGCTGCTGAACCTGAGGCCCATTCTAAATCTGGCGCTATGTCATCCTTTGCTGCCAATCAATCGACATCTAACACTGGAAATCAGGTAGATATGACTTGTTTTATTTAGGGACCTCTTAAAGTCCTTTTTCTTTGCTTTATATACAAGGATTTCACTCTTCCTGTCTACATTATGTCTTTTGATTTGATTCAAGATCTTTAATTAACTAGCATGTAAAACAGCATGGATAGTTAAAATTGAAGCTACTTTGTGTAATCATCAATATCATCTGTATATAGAAATAGAAGGGTAACAAAAAAAATGGTTCAAGGGTGAATTTCCAAAAATATAAAGGTTAAGTTTTATTTTGAATTACATCAGTTAACTGATTATGAAAATAACCATTTTCTAGATTTTTCTCTATTTCCTCCCTCTTTCCTTTCTCCCCCTTTATTTTGCCTCTATCCTTCGTGTTTGTTCCTCGATTCCAGTGGACGTATTTGTTGTCGTAATTCTGTTACAGAATAATTTAGTTTTGTTCTTGATACAGGGTTTTAATGATCCATTTGGTGATGGTCCTTTTAAAGCTTTCCTTTCAGCCGATGCTGCCTCAGCTCAGCAACAAGTATCAATTTCGATGACTACTTTGCAGCCTACAATGAGCCAAAATGCAGAAGCACCTCAGCCATCTTCTGTAAAATTTGAGACAGTCACAGACTTCAACTTTGGGGAGTCATTCTCTGCCCATGCTTACTCTGCTTCCAATTCCTCAAATGGTCAACCCCCATCAGCGAATTCACAGTTTTTGCCTCAAGAATTGTCAGCTTCAAATCAGGAAAATGATATATTGGCAGATATTCTTCCACCCTCTGGACCTGCAAATGATGCAGCTTCACATACAGCCTTTTTAGCACCAACCAGCCAATCTGCACCACGAGTAGCTGCTTATGGTCAATCGGCACAGCCAGCTATTTATGGCCAGCATGCACAATCAGGTGCTAGTATGTACCAACCCGCACAGCCAAGTACTAATCCTTATAGCCAGCTTGCGCAGGCCAGTTCTAACCCATATAGCCAAAACGAGCAGTCAAGTACTAATCCATATGGCCAACCTGCACAGCCAGATGCTAATCCATATGGCCAGCCTGCACAGCCAGATGCTAATCCATATGGCCAGCCTGCACAACCAGATGCTAATCCATACAGCCAGCCTGCACTGCCAAATGCTAATCCTTACAGCCAGCCTGCACTGCCAAATGCTAATCCTTACAGCCAGCCTGCACTGCCAAATGCTATTCCTTACAGCCAGCCTGCACAGCCAAATGCTAATCCATACGGTCAGCCTGCTCAGCCAAATGCTAATCCATACGGCCAGCCTGCTCAGCCAAATGCTAATCCATACGGCCAACCTACACAGCCCAGTGCTAATCCATACGGCCAACCTACACAGCCCAGTGCTAATCCATACGGCCAACCTACACAGCCCAGTGCTACTCCATATGCTCACCGCACACAGCCAAATTCAGATCATGGATACAGTAATTTTACCCCCCAGTCTGTGTCTACTGCCACTCAAATTCCAGGATCTGCAGAACATAGCAGCAATGGGAGCTTAATACTAGGTTCTAATCCTCCTGTCAGTTCACAGATGGCTCCTCAAGCTCAAAATCCTGTTGTACCCGCTGCTCAGTTCAACACTGGAAACTTTCTTTCACGGCAGGGTTCTGCTATGCCAGTTGGTTCGCAGAGTGCTAGTCAAACCACAAATGAATCAAGTGCACAAACTAACAATGATGTCCTCGGAGGCTTCTTTTCACAACCAGGATCAAACACTTCAATGGCACCACAGACAGCTCCTCCCTCATCAACAGGAGCACTTGCTATAGTTCTGCAACCGTCGAAGGATAAATTTGAGCCTAAGTCGGCAGTTTGGGCTGATACATTGAGCCGAGGACTGTTTAATTTGAATATATCTGGCCGTAAGTACTTGCCTTTCCTGTTATAAAAATGCCCCTTCCACGAGAATTAACTTTATTTTATTTTACATATGCAGCTAAAACAAACCCACTGGCTGATATTGGAGTTGACTTTGATGCAATTAATCGGAAGGAAAAGAGGTTGGAAAAGCCTGCCCAGACCGCTGTAACATCTACTATCACAATGGGTAAAGCTATGGGATCCGGTTCTGGAATGGGTCGTGTTGGGGCTAGTGCTCTAAGAGCACCAGCAAACCAAATGATGGGTTCCGGCATGGGTATGGGAACCGGAATGGGTGCTGGTGCTGTCGGGGGCATGGGCATGGGAGGATATGGCAGTATAAATCAACAACCTATGGGCATGGGAATCGGGGTGAACATGGGGATGAACCCAGGCACGGGGATGAACAATATGGGCATGAACCCAGGCATGGGTATGAACAATATGGGCGTGAACCCAGGCTTGGGGATGAACAATATGGGCATGAACCCAGGCTTGGGGATGAACAATATGGGCATGAACCCAGGCTTGGGGATGAACAATATGGGATTGAACCCAGGCATGGGTATGGGGATGAACAACATGGGATTGAACCCAGGCATGGGTATGGGGATGAACAACATGGGAATGAACCCGGGCATGGGGATGAACAACATGGGCATGAACTCAGGCATGGGGATGAATATGGGAATGGGGCAAGCAACTCACATGCAACCCCAAAGTGGAATGCCCGGCAGTTACAACCCTATGTTGGGTTCTGGTGGCTACTCTCAACAGCCACATGGCGGCGGCGGTTGCCGGTGAGATATGATTTGGAGATAAGAATAACTGAAGTAGCCTGACTAAAAAGAGGTTGCAACAGCAAAACCCAGATATGCCTTGTTGCGCCAAGCTGTAATATTGAAGTCACAGATACTCTCATCTCCTATTATTTCTCATTCTTGTTTAAGCTATTGACCTGTTTGGGCGGTTCATTGGTGGTTTGACTTTCAACTGTCGTGAAAATTGTGTAGCAGTGAAGAGAAAACAACGCCTTGCCCTTTCTCATCTCTCATCATTCCCCCTTCCGTAATATAAATGTAAATATTCTGAATAATAAATTGAATCAGTAACGGCAATACTTTTACAGGGAAGATGCAAGGAAACAATTCCCGGTTAGAAATCAATCTTGTGATGTTGGATTAGCTTCCTTTTCGTGTACTAAGCCAGACAATGTCATTCGTTTGTTATATTATTTTACTTGTGTTTGTATGGCTAATGTATTACCTTCGACTATTAATATTTCCCCCTGTATTCGATCGGGTTTGAATCCCTTCCAATCCAATTCCATGGTTTTTTTATCAAGGCCCAATTTCCAGTAATTACAAAAAAACTCCAAAATGACAATCAGAATTATCATAAACTGAATTCACATAAAAATTAACTACATCCATAATCACTATTTATCATCAAATTCAAAATCCACATTAAATTCAGCTCTAAACCAATTATCAAATTAATATATAAATCAAAATTAAAATTTACAGTTTAACTAAATCAAATCAAAGTTACCATAAAAAAAATAACATTAACATTAAAAGCCATAAGGGTCCATAGAGCTTCTAGCAAATTTCTTTTAAAAACCAATAAAAATCGATTGATTCGTATAAAATAATCATTTCGTCATTTTATTAATGAAAATTTGTCCTTTTTATTAAATAAAGAGATATAACATTCTCACACCAGGATTCGAATTCATACAAAATGAGACAATATGAACATCATTAGTCACTAGACCAATTAGCGGATCTCAATTATTTTGAAGTTTATAGGTTTAGGGTTTAGGGTTTAGGTTTAGAATTTAAGGTTTAGGGTTTATTTTTTTAGGATTAAGGTTAAAGATTTAAGATTTAAATTTTATAGTGTAAATATGTAGGCTTGTGTAAAATTAGTTTTACACTATCCGTATATCAAAATTTTACCATTGAATAATTACTCTTTATCAAAATATCTAAAGTTCTCAATTCTCATTATTTTTCAAAATTATGGTTAATATTTTGATGCACAAACAATTTTTTCCCACAAATGTTTCTATTTAAACCTTAAAATTTAAAATCTAAATCCTTAAATTATAAACCTTAAATCCTAATTTCTAACCATACACTCTAAATTTAAAAATACTAATACTCAAATCTCTAAACTAAACTCCTAACCCCTAAATTAAATCTTGTAAAAAAAAATCTCAAAAAAATATTGTAGTAAGTTGTAAAAACTTAACGCTAACATCCTAATTCGGAACAATGTCTAATTTAGTCCTAAATCTAAAATAAATATTTAATTTAATCATAAAAGTAAACCAAAGTTCAATTCAATCCTAAAAAGTTATAATTTTAATTTAGTCCTAAATTGTTTTAAAGCCAATTATCATGGAATTCAAAGCCCGTTTAAGTGGCGATAAATACCTCCCTGCACGTTTTCATTGGCTTCACCACATATGAATAGTTGGAGTTGAGGGCTATTATTATTAGCGTTTATTCTACGAGATCTCGTCTGCATTTGCTTTAAACTTCAACCTTTTATTTAGGGGGTGTTTGGTTCACGAAAAAAATTATTATCTAGAGAAATGATTTTTTTCGAAATAATATACTCACGTTTGGTTGAGGAGCATTCTCTCTAAGAGGTAATATCGTATTCCCAACGGTAGCATTTTTTTCATTAAATGGTAGGGATGTGATTCCCTTAGATTTATTAAGTATTTGTCAATGTTGAACTAATGTTTTGATATAATAATTGAAAAATGTTTTGAAAAAATTTGAAAAGAATTTAAAACAAGTCTTTAAGTCCAAACAACTTGAAAATATGTTTGAGATATTTAAAAAGGTTTTTGGCAAAGTTTGAAATGTTTTAAAGTACTCAAAACTGATTTTTCAGCAGTACCGTACCGATACGGTATACCCCGTATCGATACATTTTTACCCCAGTTTTAATTCTGTCAAAACCCATACCGATATAGGCTTGCCCATATCAATACGGATAGGGGTCTTACCGATATGCCTTTAAAGCGTACCGATCTCTGTTTTAACTAACCCTAACGGCTATTTCCCAACGGTTTAAAATGCAGATCGTACCGATACATTTCTTAGCGTATCGATACACATAGGCTTGCAAGAGCCCAACGACTAGTTCTGAAGAAGGGCGTACCGATACGGTTCCCCGTGTACCAATGCGGTAAGCACCAGAACTGCAATTAATGTGGGAAATAAAGACCCTAACGGCTTCAAAACATCCCCAACGGCTAGTAACGGCTACAAACTCAATTGGGACTATAAATTGAAGGCTTAAACACTTAAAGATGGATAGAGATTACATCCAAACAACATGATCAAAAGAAATCGAGTCTACATCTTTATTTTATTTTTCTCTTGTACATAGTCTAAGAAGAGTGCTTTAATGTAAATTTTTTGTACACTCTTGTGAGCTTAAATTGTGTAAACACCAATCTTGTGAGGTATTTAGTTTACCCAAACAAATCCCTTGTAAAAGGAGAGGTTCTAGTTTAGCCTTGAGAGAAAAACTAGAGTTGGTTCTATCTTAGCCAGGTCCAAAAGATAGGGTTGTAACGGTTTCCTCCTAAACCGGGAAAAGGGGACGAATTCATTGTTGAGTGAATTGGGAAATCCTTAGTGGTGTGCTACGGTAGTGGATGTAGGTGCTTGTTAGAAGGTTGAACCACTCTAAAATCATTGTGTCACTTGCCTACCTTTATTTCGATTTTAGCCAATTCAACCACCAAACATTTACAACCCTCCTTGACAGTTTCAGTGATCGATTCGAGCGTTCTATAAACCCAACAATCAATTCTCACCCTTTTGGACCATATTGCCCCTAAAATAATGAATTTTATTCACATGAATCCTTTATTGAATTTAATTAGATGATTAAATATGTGTGGTATAAATTAATTAAATATTTTTATTCGATATTGATTTAACATTTAAACGGTATTACACATATTTAAATATTATTTTAATATTTAATATATTTTTATTAATATTATATCAGTGATATTTATAGATTATATGTTGGGATTACATATTATTTGAAAATTAATAAGTTAAGAGTTGATGTTTTTAATTTAATTCTTTGAATTATAAGATGTTTATCATCTTATGAAACATTTTAGTAGGTTAAACTTATGATATAAATTATTTTCAGTATTATAAAACTTTTAGATTTATCTTATTCTTTACTTTAATTTACTTGAAAATATGTCACAAGTAATAAAAAATTAAAAATTTAAATATATTAAAAGTTTAGCTTTTAAAAGTTCACAAAAATATTTTAATAAAGGGTAACGAGGGTATGTAAAGATAAATTATATTTTTTAAAAAAATTAATATAATAATTATATTAATAATATGATAAATATATAGTTTTTTTTTAAATTTAGATAGTGTAACAAAAATAATTCTATTATTTTTGTGCATATGTTTTTAATTTAATATTGAAAGTTTAACATATTAAAAAGAAAATATAACACATTGTCAATTTAGTAAATTTCACTTTGAGATAATAATATATACCTCCAACCAAACACAACAATCTTACATTCCTACCAAATAAACGAAACAAGGTAATGTAGCATTCCGAGTAATATGCTAGTGTAGAGTGGATCGTTGAATCGATAAATGTCAAAATGGTGTGAATTGGATTTTTAATTTGGTTGGTAGTGAAGTGATAAAATAAAATTCAGGACAAAGGAAATTATAGTGGTTCAAGTTCTAAATGAACTCTACATCCATTGCCTTAGCTCCCACTAAGGATTTTCCAAACAACTTCACTATTTATTCTCCCTCTTTTCTAGGCTTAGGAGGAAACTTTAACACGAATGGTCAATTTTCTACCCAAAATTGACCAAACCCTCTCACAAGTGTACAAAGAAGAATGTGGCAAATACAATGTATCTCTCAAGACTTATATTGCCCAAATTACAAGCACACAATCCAATTGAATCTGAAAAATAGGAAATTACAAGGATTGACAATTGGGGTTTTACAAGGATATTGAAATTTAAGCACTTGAGCTTGGATTTGATGTAGGATTGTTTCTCTTAGGATCAATAGTTGTTGTTGGTTGTTTTTAGACTCCCTTTTATTCATTCTCAATCAATTCTAGCCGATGGGATGGTTGCCATAATCAATATAGCCGTCGGGATGCAATCTTCCCACCATAAATGCACTTCTGCAAATATCCATTTTGAAACACTTGTACCTGTTCCGAAACATACCAAAATAGAAATAGTCGTTGGGGTGTAATTAAGAGACCGTATCGAAACGGATACGATCGTTTCGATACTCTAAGAGCTCGTTCCAAAACGGCTTGATACCGTTTCGAAACAATTTGAAACTGTCAAAACCTGTATTGAAACGTGCTTAAATCATTTCGATACGTCTTAACCGTTTTGTAAAAATCAGTTATAAAATTGCAACGGTCATAAATTTTAAATCCAAGTTTAAATCTCGTTTTAAAATGTTTGAGATCGTTTCGATACAGCCGTATCGAAACGGATCTGCCTGTTATGTTGTTCTTCATCTGTTTCGAAACATAGTGTTATGTTTCGATACCGTCGTATCGAAACGGGAAGACTCGTTCTGAAACTAATTTTAACAGTTTCAACACGTTCCGAAACACCTAAGGGATGTTTCGAAACGGTGACTCGAAAATCACTTTTTTGACTTGGAAAACACTTAGAAAAATTTGTATAACTATTTGGTTTTGACTTGACCACTTTTCTTAAAAGTTTTGGGAAGTTTTGAGGACTTAAAAATTTATTTTCTATTTTCAATTTAGTCCTTAAATCCTTTGTTATATCAAAATCAATTCTTTGATTTTACAATCTCCCCCTTTTTGATATAACAAAACCAAGTATAAATTTTTAATTGTTTTGAAATCTTTGAAAAACTTTTAACTCCCCCTCAATTTAAGATAGATTTTAAAGTTTTAAAAAGTTGAAATTTAAAGCACTTGAAACTTAAAAACAAACTTAAAAACACTTAGGCTCTTAGGAATTACTTCTCCCCTTTTTGTTAGATCAAATATATAATCAAGACTAAATGAGAATAAAAGAGGAATAAATCATAAACCAAACAACATAATAGCATAGATAACATTAAGTTCATAAAACAAATTCAAACATAAAATCAAACTCAATCCTAAAAACATGAAATCAAAGCATAGGTCTTAAAAAACAAAGATAGGTGCATAAACTCAATCCTAATATGACAAAATAAAATGATATGCAATAAACTAAGGTGCCTCATCGTCTTCATCGCCTCTAAGGTCATCCAAGAAATCATCATTTTTCTTCTCTTGATCTTTGCGAAAACGCCTCCAATCACCATATAAGTTGGTGAAAGAAAGATCCATGGATGATTGTTGGGCTTCAAGAGAGGTAAGGTGATTCTCTATGCCAAGAACACGATCCTCCAAAGATTTGAATCGAGTGTCGATAGCTGCAAACCTAGAAGCCATGTTTGTGTCCATGGTGTTGAGCTTCTCGGTGAGGAAGGCCATGAGAGCATAATTGTTAGGAGCCACAACGGGAACTTGAACTTGTGGTTGAGGCTCTTCTTGAGGTTCTTGAGCTCTACGATCAACTTGAGTCCATTCATCATTAGTGTATCGAAATCCGAACCTTACGAGAAAAGACTCACCAAGATTTTGCTTGTATTGTTCCGGAAAATCGTATGAAACATCAAGGTCAAGGCGAACAAAAATGTAGCTCAAATCTGTCCCATAGGTGAAGAAGGTGATGGAGTCGGATTCACGATGCCTTACGAGATGGAACATCTTGGCAAACATTATCTTCACCAAGTTAGGTTGTTGTGCTTGTCGGAAAAACTCAAGCCAAAAGGTGTCAACTAGACGGATATGGGCAAAATTTCCTCCATATGGGCAAAAGAACTAAGATATGATTAAGTGCAAGAAACGGTCTTGGGCATCCAAAGTGAGAACTGATCCAGCTCGAGATCCAAAGGTGGATTCATCCTCAATACCCTCATCAACAAGCCCAAGAACGGTCACTAAGGTGGATGATTCAATGCAAAACTTCTTTCCCAAGATGTAAGACTCGATAGCAATAACTTCAGAACGATCATCATTGCTAATAAGATGAACATTGGAGTAGAAAAGCAATACCATGTTTTTGTAGACAATGTCGGGAATATTCATGAAGCTTAGGAAACCCCAACGTTGCAAAAGAGGTAGGTACTTAAAGTAAAAACGTTCGGAATCAAGGAATGTCATGTCTACAACTCTCTCTCGTCGAACAACAGCATCTTCAAGAATTTTAAACCGATTCCTAGCCTCTTGGTTTCTAAGACTTTTGGAATAGAGGAGGGTAAGCTTTGGACGAACATCGTCACTGGGGTTTGAACCTTCACCCCCTTCAGTCTTTCTTTTCTTTTGCAAAGCCATTAAAAACACCTAAAAACAAAGCAAGCAATAAAATTTAAGTGTTTGCATTAAATCCTAATTCGATCTAATAAGAACCCCATTAAGGTTTTTAAAAACACTTTGAAAGCATATACATAAAAATAAAATTTTGATGAAAACAGATCTGAAAAATAGTGTAAGAAAACGATTAAAATAAAATATATTTGAACCAAAAAAATTGAGATTTGAATTTTTTTTACATGATTTTGAAAAACCCCTAATGTAAAATAAGTATTCTATACAAAACTATAATTTTTTTACCATAATATTTGAATGAAATAAAAGGAAAAAGAAAAAGATAGAAAATACCTCAAAGATGGGATTTTGGAGGAATTTGTGGATGAAATTGCACAAAATTGATGAAGCTTTCTTAGTTTGATGTTTAAGAGTAAAAGCCCTCAAGTTTTGATGAAAAACAAAGAGATTTGAAGGGTTTTTAAAGATGAAATTGGTCTAGGGTTTTGAGAGTTTTTAGGTTTAATTTGGCTTTTCCATATACGCGTTTCGAAATATGAGAGATCCTTTCGAAACAGGCGTACCGAAACGCATACGAACATTCCAAAACTTATTGACCGCTTCAATACAAATTTGACTGTATCGAAGCCCAAGAGTTTCCCGTATCGAAACGAAGAGGGGCCATTTCGATACAAGTTTTAACAGAACCAAAACGTTTCAAAACCCTAGGGAGCGTTTCGAAATAGCTTGGTCCATATGTGTTCTTTAGAGGCAGCCCGTATCAAAACAGGGTGACTCGTTTCGATACCAATAGTCCTGGAAGAGCAGATAAGGCTCTAAAATGCAAAAGAATCGAACTTTGATTGAACCTAGATGCATGAATGAGATGTGTGAGCAAGTTTAACATATCAAAACATGAACATACTCCCCCTAACTATAAGAAAATATGTAATTAAGATAAAAAACACATAAGCATGGGATTTAACAAGAATTCAAGCAATTTTAAGCACAAAGGTCCTAAAAGGTCAAGATAGGCTAGTTCGGCCTAACTCTCTCCTAAGGGACCAAAAACGCTCTTTATCTAGAGGTTTGGTAAAGATGTCTGCTAATTGATTTAAGGTGTCTACATACTCTAAAACAACATCTTTCTTAAGGACATGGTCTCTAATAAAATGATGGCTTATTTCTATATGTTTGGTTCTAGAGTGTTGGATGGGATTTTTGGTAAGACATAGGGCACTAGTGTTATCACACTTAAGGGGTACGATGTTTACCTCAATTCCATAGTCTAAGAGTTGTTGTTTCATCCAAAGGACTTGAGCACAACAACTCCCTAAGGATATGTACTCCGCTTCGGTGGTAGATAAAGCTACACTATTTTGTTTCTTAGAGAACCAAGATATGAGCATACTACCTAGGAATTAACAAGTGCCGGAAGTACTTTTCATATCTATCTTACAACCCTCGTAATCCGCATCCGAATAAGTATGAAGGTTAAAGGTTTAGTCTCTAGGATACCAAAGGCCTAAACAAGGAGTATCTCTAAGGTACCTAAAGATCCTTTTAACGGCTATAAGGTGTGACTCTCTAGGACTAGCTTGGAACCTAGCACACAAGCAAACACTAAACAATATATCTGGTCTACTTGCGGTAAGGTAAATCAAAGACCCAATCATAGAACGATAAAGCTTAGGGTCAACACACTTACCTTCTTCATCTTTGTCAAGCTTTGTGGATGAGCTTATTTGTGTAGCTTGAGGTTTTTCTTGCTCCAAGCCAAACTTCTTGACCATATCTTTGATGTACTTAGCTTGTTTGATGAAGATTTCATCCTTCATTTGTTTGATTTGGAGTCCCAAGAAGAATGAGAGCTCCCCCATCATGCTCATTTCAAATTCACCTTGCAACAACTTAGAAAAATCCCCTTGGATGGATCACCCAATATCTCACAACCTTTGACATAGTTGTACTCCCTTGGGTAGCTCACTTCCTTTTCCTCAAGAGACATATCTTGCAATGCTTTTAGAGGCGGTTCTTGTGCTTTTTCTTCTTTAGTTTGAATCTCATTCACCTTTGATGAATCTCCACTACATCATGAATAGATTCCTCTACAACTAAAGTTCTTTTGTTAACCACACGATAGACTTTTGAGTTTAAAGAGTAACCTAAAAAAATAGCTTCATCACTCTTTACATCAAATTTACCTAAATTATCGTTTCCATTGTTTAAAACAAAACACTTGCAACCAAAAGGATGAAAATAGCTAATGTTAGGCTTTTTAGATTTTAAAATCTCATAAGGGTTTTCTTCAAAATAAGCCTAATCATTACTCGGTATATAACGTAGCAAGCGGTGTTAGTGGCTTCCGCCCAAAAATACTTAAGGTAAATTATTTTCACAAAGCATAGTCCTAACCATTTCTTCTAAAGTTCTATTTTTCCTCTCAACTACCCCATTTTGTTGAGGAGTGCGAGGAGTCGAAAAATTATGGCTAATCTCATTTTCATTGCAAAAATCTTCAAAACCCATATTTTGAAATTCGGTTCCATGATCACTTTTAATATGTGAAATTTTATGTTCAAGATCATTTTGGGTTATTTTTATAAATGTGATGAAGTTTTCTAAAGCCTCATCTTTGGTGCTTAAAAAGAGAACCCAAGTATACCTAGAGTAATCATCAACAAGTACAAACGCATATGATTTTCCACCCAAGCTAGTAGTCCTAATTGGCTCAAAGAGATCCATGTGGGTCAATTGCAAACATCTACTTGTAGAAACATCATTAATGGACTTGAAAGAGGCTTTATGTTGTTTACCTTTAGCACATGCATCACAAATTTTATCTAATGAGAACTTGAGCTTAGGTAGGCCTCTAACTAGATTAAGGGAAACTAATTTTTCTAAAACGCTAATGCTAGCATGTCCTAGTTTCCTATTCCATAACCATGCATCATTTTAATTTTGTGCAACTAAGCATGCATAGGATGTAAGAATGTCATCTAGATGCACCATATAAATATTGCCTATGCGATGACCAATGAGCATTGTTTTGTTAGATTTAATGTCTACTATTCTACACCCATTTACATCAAACATGACATTAAATCCTCTATCATATAATTGACTAATGCTCAACAAATTTTGTTTTAGACCATTGACATACAAGAAATTTTCAATAAGTATGGAAGAGTGATTACCTATGAAGCCAATACATTTAATGTGGCCTTTGGAGTTATCACCAAAAGTTACTAATCCTCCACTTTTTGGCTTTAATTCCATGAATCGACTCTTGTCTTTGGTCATGTGTCTCGAGCATCCACTATCAAGGTATCATGAATTTTGACTTTGTGCTTTGGCCTTGTACCAATGCTCCCCCTACAAACAAAGAGTTTAAACTTTGATTTTTTGTACCCAAATCATTTTGGGTCCATGAGTGTTAGCTCCTAAAAGCTTGGTTCCCTTAGAAATCTAAGATGACAAGGCATTAACATTATTAGATTTTACAAGTTCCTTAGGAACCGATACACTTCTAATATTTTTAGTCCTAGAGTGCATATAGGAGACACTTTGTTTGTAGTTGAAATTCTTTCTTTTTGTAAAGTTAGTTTTTGAGGATTCACCCTTTTCAAGCTTTGAAGAACCAACACTTTTGAAAGAATTTTTGAGCTCATTGAGCTCATTCACCAATTTTTGAGGATCTCCTCTTGTGGTTGTTAATCCTTCAAAAGAGGTAGGCTCTGATATCAATTGTAGAGTGGGTCGTTGAATCAATAAATGCCACGAGGGGGTGAATTTGATTTTTAATTTGGTTGGTAGTAAAGTGGTAAAATAAAATTAAGGACAAAGACAATTATAGTGGTTCAAGTTCCAAATGAACTCTACATCCAATACCTTAGCTCCCACTAAGGATTTTCCAAACAACTTTACTAGTTGATCTTCCCCTTTTCTAGTCTTAGGAGGAAACCTTCACACAAATGGTCAATTTTCTACCCAAAGTTGACCAAACCCTCTCACAAGTGTACAAAGAAGAATGTGGCAAATACAATGTATCTCTCAAGACTTATATTGCCCAAATTACAAGCACACAACCCAATTGAATCTGAAATATAGGAAAGTACAAGGATTGACAATTGGGGTTTTACAAGGATATTGGAATTTAAGCACTTAAGCTTGGATTTGATGTAGGATTGTTTCTCTTAGGATCAATAGTTGTTGCTGGTTGTTTTTAGACTCCCTTTTATTCATTCTCATTCAATTCTAGTCGTTGGGGTGGTTGTCATCATCAATATAGCCGTTGGGATGCAATCTTCCCACCATAAATGCACTTCTGCAACTACCCGTTTCGAAACACCTGTACCTATTTCGAAACAGACCAAAATAGAAATAGTCGTTGAGGTGTAATTAAGAGACCGTATCGAAACGGATACGATCGTTTTGATACGCTAAGAGCTCGTTAAGAAACGGCTTGATACCGTTTCAAAACAATTTGAAAATGTCAAAACCCGTATTGAAATGTGCTTAAATCGTTTCGATACGTCTTAACCGTTTTGTAAAAATCAGTTATAAAATTACAATGGTCATCAATTTTAAATCCATGTTCAAATCTCGTTTCGAAACGTTTGAGATCATTTCGATACAGCCGTATCAAAACGGATAGGCCCATTCTATTGTTCTTCACCTGTTTCGAAACATAGTGTCCTGTTTCGATACTATCGTATCGAAACAAGAAGACTCGTTTCGAAACCAATTTTAACAGTTTCAACACGTTCTGAAACACCTAAGGGATGGTTCGAAACGATGACTTGAAAATCATTGTTTTGACTTGGAAAACACTTAGAAAAATTTGTATAACCATTTGGTTTTAACTTGACCACTTTGCTTAAAAGTTTTGGGAAGTTTTGAGGACTTAAAAATTTATTTTCTATTTTCAATTTAGTCCTTAAATCCTTTGTTATATCAAATCAATTCTTTAGTTTTACAGCCAGGTAATGTTAAATTACAGGAATCTTATTTCCAGAGGTAATCTTACATTCTGTGAACCAAACGCACCCTTAAGGATTAACTCATAAATAAGTGTCTAAATTATACATTTTTTCTGAGATAAATGTCTAACTTTTTTGATGCAATATGTGCTTAAAATTTTATTCTGTTAGTGTTTTAAGGTAATATCGTTAAAAAATTCATCACACAATAATATATTGACACGTGGCTTTTGTTATTTATTTTTTCAAAAATAAACAGAAAATAAAATAAATTAAACAATATCCCAAAAATTTTAAAAAACACAAAATAGTCTAAAAATCTCCAAAACCACAAAACTTTAAACCCAAAGTTAACGTCATTGTCGTCGCCGATAGTCTTGCCGGAGCCCGCCACCATCGTCGTCTGAGGCCACGACCCATTTCCTCCAACCACCCATTGTCGGTAACCGACATGAGGGGTGTCAATCGGACACCGAATGACTAACGCAAAAGGTTTTAGTTGTTCGACATACGATTGGCACGCCTCTCGTCGATTACCGGCGATGGATGGTTGGGAGAAATGGGCGGCAGCCTCAGGCGACGACGATGTGGAGTCAGGCGAGGCTATCGACGGTATTAGTGACGTAAATTTTAAAATTTCTGAGGTTTGTGGTTTTAGGGATTTAAGAGTTTTTTTTTGAAGATTTTAAGAATTTTTAGATTTAAAAAAAAACAGTTTTTTCTTATAAAAAAATTAAAAATAAAAATAAAGACGTGTGTTAAGTTTTGATTGGGTGAAGATTTTTTTAATGGTGTTACTTTAAAACCCTAATAGAATAAAACTTTAGGCACTTATTTCAGCCAAAAATATATTAGGCACCTATTTCAGAATAATATATAATTTAAGCACTTATTTATGAGTTAACCCTATATATAACTTAAAATGTAGTTAATAAAGAGTTAATAATAATATCATATTATATTTCTATTTTAATAATATATACTAAACTATTAATATGATTAATAATATTGATTATTTTCATAAGAATATTATTTAATATATATTTATTAATAATTTCAATAAATATTAAAAATAATAATTACTTTTAAATATTAAATAATATTTTATGAAAATAATAAATATTATTAATTATATTAATAGTTGTATATTATTAAAATAATAGTTACTAATATTTATTATAACTTGGAGTAAACTACTTATTTGGCATTACGTCTATTCTTCTGATCTATTTTGGCCATTCAACTATTATTTTTTTGTAAAATCGTATCTAACTTTAGGAGTGTTTATCGGCGATTAATCGTACTGACATGACTTGCTAGTATGATTACTGAAAATCTCAGTTCGACATTTTGATGAATCGTTATATTCTTGTTTAAGTCGGTTACCGCTTAAACGGTTAATCTATTTATGTAGTACGATTACTCAATTAACCATGAACCATTTTACCTCTAATATTATAAGTAATAGTATACACATTTATTACTAAATTTAATAACTTAAAAAAATAACAACACAAAAAAATCAATTAAAGTTTTCATTGTTTTATACATGAAAATAATGTGTATATATATATATCCAATACACTGGCGATGAAAACTAAAAGTTTCCACAAGCAAATTAGTTTTAAGGTTTATGGATGCAGTTTAGGGTGTAAGATTTAGGGGTTTAGGTATATGGTTTAGAATTTATGGGCAATGGTTAGGATGTAAGGTTTAGAGGTTAGGATTTAGTTTTAGGGTAATATGTTGAGGGTTTAGGTTTTAACATGTTGAGATTTTAGGGGCTCGATTCGATCAATCGTTCTTGCTCGCCAAGTGTGGAGAAGTTGGATAATTGGGTGTTTTAGTGGGAGGTGAAAATTTGGCAATTTGACACAAGGATTTATAGTGGTTCAACCTTCTAACCAAGGTCTACATCCACTACCTTAGCTTCCCACTAAGGATTTCCAAACAAATTCACTAAGAATTTCGTCCCCTTTTCTCGGCTTAGGAGGAAACCGTTACAACAATCAAGCTTTCTACCCAAAGCTTGATCAAACACTCTCTTACAAGAGAAAAACTTAGCAAACTAGAAATTCCTCTAATAGGTATGTGTTTGCAATACTAAGCTCTCACCCAAAACCTAAACACTTGAGCAAATTTGTAACAATTGAAGCATTCACCATTACAAGATGCTTGGAGGTCTTTTTTATACTCCTTGATGAGTTTGTAGCCGTTACTAGCCATTGGGATTGAATTGGAGCCGTTTGAGCCTTTATTTTCCACCATAAATGCAATTCTGCAGCTGGGCGTATCGATACGGTCTCAATGAGGAATTAGCCGTTGGGCTTCTTCAGTTGATGCGTATCGATATGCTTACCTAGCGTATCGGTACGGTCCTGCAATTAAAAGACCGTTGAGAAAATGACCGTTGGGGAAGTTAGGAGTATCGGTACGCGATACACACATATCGGTACGCGACTAGCCGTTGGGCAATTTTAAAACACACCATATCGATACGGCTAAGCGTATCGGTACGGGTTTTGGCTACTAGAAAAATTAGGTAGTTGAAACCCTAAGGCGTATCGGTACGGTCCAAGACCGTATCGGTACGGGTACTTGAAAAGGCTGGTTTTGACTACTTTAAATGTACTTTAAATCATTCCAAAGCCTTGTAAAAACCCTTAAACATATTTTCAAGTTGTTTTTGACTAAAAATATATTTTAAATTCTTTTAAATTTAGTCCAAAACATTTTTCAAATATTATATCAAAACATTAGTTCTACAATCTCCCCCTTTTTGATATAATAAAACCAACTTGAAAATTGTTTGGGATTCTCCCCCTTTAACTTTAAATTTGTGAACAAGAGATTAAAGATATGAAATCAAATAAAGCTCCCCCTTATTCATTTGAAAATTCAATTTTTCAAACCACCATTTCTCCCCTTTTTTATTATATAAAAAAGAATTTAAAATGACATTGAGCTCAAAATAATATAGGAGGCAAAAAAATTGACACACTTAAAATTTTGGTTTAAAATTCCCCCCCCCCCCTTACTCGAAGCATCATAAGAATGTTAGTTCAACATATATGATTATCTAGCTTACATAAATGAAAATAAATCAAATAAAAACAAAAGAAACTAGATTTTACCACACTTGAACTCAATGGAGGATGTGAAGCCTTCCTTCTTCAAGTGTTCTTCCTATGTGTGCATGGAACTCCCCCTCAATTTTTGACTTGTTGATCACTCTCCACCACACCTAGCACAAGATAGTCAAGTAATTTTTGGTATCCAAATTGCTTTGGATCCATAGACATTAGTAGCACAAAATTTAGTCCCCTTAGGAATCCATTTTTCAATTTCATCATTTTTAGTTGAAGTGGTTAGTCCTTTTGGGACCCAAACACTTCTAAAACATTTTCCATTCACAAATATAGGGGCACTAGATTGTCTTACATAAAAATTTGATTTTCCAAAATTATTTTTCTTTTCAAGTTCATTAGAAATCAAATCGTTTTCTTTTTGAACTTTAAGAAGCAAATTTTGTAAATCAAAACATTTTTGTTCAAAATCTTTCAATTTTGCTTCAAGTTCAAGATTTCTTTTGGAAAGCAAATCATTTTCAATTTTTATTTTTGAAATCAACTTTTTGTTCTTGGAAAATGATGCCTTGAATTTGAAATAGATGAGTTAGAAGTTACCTCCCCCTCATTGAGGGCCATCAAGCATAGGTGGGCTACTTCATCATCGGTGGAGTCTTCATCACTCCATGTGGCCATATATGCTTGTTTTGAAGATGATCCCCTCCTTTTGGATTTGTGGGATTCCTTCATCTTCTTCCTCGATTCATGCTTGGATTTATCCATTTCGCTCTTCATGAACCGGGTGAATTTATTGAAGAGATAGGCCATCTCTTTATCTTCACTTTCCTTCTCACTTGAATCTACATGATGGCATGTGGAGGATTTGAGAGCAACGACACTTGCATTGATGTCTAGCTCCATGATCTTCTTCTTCCCCATCGCTCTAATCGTTTCCTTCTTCTTCTTCTCCTCTTCTTTATTTTTCTTCATTATTTGGTGAGTGAGAAGTGACTCTATGAGTTCATCAAGCTTCAAGGTTTTGAGATTCTTGGCTTCGATGATGGCGGTCCTCTTTGAGTCTCATGACTCGAGAAGGGAGTAGATGAGCTTTCGAACAAGCTTCTCTTCCGGGATGGCTTCTCCATAATCTTTAAGTCCATTTGTGATAGTGGAGAACCTACCAAACATCTTCTCGATGTTCTCTTCCGGATTCATCTTGAAGTTCTCATACTCTAAGGTGAGGAGCCCAATCTTGGTCTCCTTGACTTCATCGGTTCCCTCGTATGTGACTTCAAGCTTGTCTCATACCTCCTTGGCACTCTCACAAGAAGACATCTTCTCATAGATGGTTGGGCCAAATGCACAAAAGAGCATGTGCAAGGCTTTGCAATTAAGCTTCATCTTCTTGCGATCGTCGGCACTCCATTCTACTTTGCTTCCTTGAGGCACGAACGAACCATCTTCAACTATGTCCCATAGCTTCTAGTCTCTTGACTTCAAGAAGAATTTCATCTTTGTCTTCCAATGGGCATAGTGATTTCCGTCGAAGAAGGGCGGTTTGTCGATGGATTGCGCCATTTGAGCCGGTTGGTGAAATGTTGAGCTTGCCGGATCTTCTCAATAGGATGTGAATCCCCTTCAATTGAGCCAAGCTCTGATACCAATTGTTGAGATTTTAGGGGTTCGATTTGATCAACCGTTCTTGCTCGCCAAGTGTGGAGAAGTTGGATAATTTGGTGTTTTAGTGGGAGGTGAAAATTTGGCAATTTGACACAAGGATTTATAGTGGTTCAACCTTCTAGCCAAGGTCTACATCCACTACCTTAGCTTCTCACTAAGGATTTCCAAACAAATTTACTAAGAATTTTGTCCCTTTTTCTCGGCTTAGGAGGAAACCGTTACAACGATCAAGCTTTCTACCCAAAGCTTGATCAAACACTCTCTTACATGAGAAAAACTTAGCAAACTAGAAATCCCTTTAATAGGTATGTGTTTGTAATACTAAGCTCTCACCCAAAACCTAAACACTTGAGAAAATTTAACAATGTTTAGCTCACAAGTGTTGTCGAAGCAAGAAATAAACAATTTTAGCTCTAGAAAAATTTTGACATCAAAATGTTGTAACAATTGAAGCATTCACCATTACAAGATGCTTGGAGGTCCCTTTTATACTCCTTGACGAGTTTGTAGTCATTACTAGCCGTTGGGATTGAATTAGAGCCGTTGGGATTGAATTGGAGCCGTTGGAGCCTTTATTTCCAACCATAAATACAATTCTATAGTTGGGCGTATCGATACTCGTCAAACCGTATCGATACGGTCTCAATGAGGAATTAGTCGTTGGGCTTCTTCAGTTGATGCGTATCGATACGCTTACCTAGCGTATCGGTACGGTTCTGCAATTAAAAGACCTATGGGAAAATGATCGTTGAGGAAGTTAGGAGTATCGGTACGCGATACACCCGTATCGGTACGCGACTAGCCGTTGCGCTATTTCAAAACACACCGTATCGATACGGCTAAGCGTATCGATACGGGTTTTGGCTACTGGAAAAACCAGGTAGTTGAAACCCAAAGGCGTATCGGTACGGTTCAAGACCTTATCGGTACGGGTACTTGAAAAGGTTGGTTTTGACTACTTTAAATGTACTTTAAATCATTCCAAAGCCTTGTAAAAACCCTTAAACATATTTTCAAGTTATTTTTGTAAAACCTATGTTTGATTTTGATATAATTAAATCCTTAAGGATTATTTTGTAAAACTTAAAATTATTTTTTAAGTCCCTTAATAAGTTTTAAAACACCAACACTTTGAAACTGATTTATAAAACTCAAACTCAAAATATTTTCTAAGTGTTCCAAGGCAAAACCATTCAAAATCGTCCAGGCGTATCGATACAGCACCAAGCGTATCGATACCATTTTACCAAACTTGGTTACTGTCGGAACCAGTATCGATACCACAAACCCTCGTATCGATATTGCCCTGTGTTAAAATTCAAAGAGTTTGAATACGGTACCGATACGGCTAACCCTCGTATCGATACGGGCTTTATAATTTTTTAATATAAGTCGGTTTAAAAATATGACCGTTGGTGTCAGTTGGTTGGTAACCAAACTTTAAAAGTTCGTAGACCCGTATCGATACGTCAAACCCTCGTACCGATACGGTTGTGGACAGTGAGTTTAGTTCAGAAAATAGTATCGATACGGCTTTTGCCGTTTCGATACCCCGTACCGATACGCTTACGCGCGTATCGATACCCCTGTATTAAATGCACACAACGGCTCTTTCTTTTCTGAGACAGGTACCGATACTCCTTCCCGCGTACCGATACCGGTAGCTGCAGAAGTGCATTTATGGTGGTAAGAGAGGGTTCCAACGGCTCTAATTATGTTCCCAACCACCCAAACGGCTAGAAATCAATGAAGAGGTATAAAAGACACATCCAAAAGCTACAGCAACAACTATTGATCTTCAAGAAAACACTTATTCATCAAATCCAAGAAATTGTGCCAAAATTCCTATTTGTCTAGAATTCCCAATTGTGATTTTCATTCATACTTTGTCAAATTGGGTTGAGTGCTTGTATTGAGGCTATCAT
Source organism: Hibiscus tridactylites (assembly GCA_958450335.1). Lineage (NCBI taxonomy): Eukaryota > Viridiplantae > Streptophyta > Magnoliopsida > Malvales > Malvaceae > Hibiscus > Hibiscus tridactylites. Next base: position 78,335,351 of record OY288272.1, on the reverse strand, counting down.
TTGTATTGAGAGATACCTTATTAGCCTTCAAATTTCTTTGTTCACTTGTGTGAGGATTGGGTTGATTTTTGGGTAGAAAATCAACCAAAATTGTAAAGGGTTGCCTCCTTGTCCTAGAAAAGGGGAAGATCAATTTAGTGGAATTGTTGCAAATCCTTAGTGAAGCTAAGGTAGTGGATATAGAGTTCATTTGGAACTTGAACCACTCTAAATCTCTTGTCCATCATTTTTCAATTTGCAAATTTCCACCACAAAACTTTAAATTTCCAATTCACCCCCCCTCTTGGTAAATATCGATCTTACGATCCACTCAACAATTGGTATCAGAGCTTAACTCTTTGAGGATTAACAACCACAAGAGGAGATCCTTGGAAGAGTGTGATCATCAACATATCAAGAGATGGCTTCAATCTCCAGTTCCGGCATGTACGAGTCACAATCGACCACAAAGCCTCCTTTCTTCAATGGTGACAACTATTCTTTTTGGAAGAATAAAATGCGTCTATTCATCAAGTCTAGTGACTATCTTGTGTGGGATGTCATTGAGGATGGGCCATACATTCCATTGAAGCAAGACGGTGAAGGCAAGATGGTGTTGAAGAAGAAAGCCGAAATGAGTGAAGAGGAGAGGAAAAAGATTCAAGTCAATGATAAAGCTCTCCACATGCTATTTTGTGCTTTCGGTCCGGACATCTACTCAAAGGTCTCATCAATTGAAAGTGCCAAGGAAGTGTGGGACACTCTTGAGACCACTTATGAAGGCACCAATGATGTTAAAGAAACTAAGATTGGACTTCTCAATCTTAGTTATGAAAATTTCAAAATGGAGCCCGATGAGACGGTGTCAAAGATGTTTGATCGATTCTCTACGATTGTCAATGGTCTAAAGGGCTATGGAGAGATCATACCGGAAGACAAGCTTGTCCGGAAGCTACTCTATTCACTTCCCGAGTCTTGGGATGGGAAGAGAACCGCTATCATCGAAACAAAGAATTTGAAGACTTTGAAGCTTGATGAGCTTGTGGGTTCTCTCCTTACTCATGAGATCATGAAGCAAGGAAGGGAAGATGAGAAAAAGAAAGAAGAGAAAAGAGTAGAGAAGCTTGAAGTTGAGAAGAAGAAGAAGATGAGAATAGCTCTCAAGGCTAAAGCTTCACAACATGATGAGAGCTCATCTTGTGAGGAGGGTGAACTTGAAGAATTGGCTATGATAGCCAAACGATTCTCACGCTTTATGAGGTCCAACCGGGGAAGAAAAATCCAAAGGAAGATGGACTTCAAAAGCAAGAACAAGGAAGATGGAAAGGAACCAATCATTTGCTTTGAGTGCAAACAACCCGGCCACATACGTTCGGAGTGCCCTCAACTCAAGAAGAAGGGCTTTGAGAAGAGGAAAAAGCTCAAAGCCAAACTTGCTACTTGGAGTGATGAGGAGCCATCGGAGGATGACGAACAAGAAGTGGCTAACCTTTGTCTCATGGCACTTGAGGAAGATTCCTCCATGGTAACCTCTAACTCATCTACTTTAGATTTTTCATATGAAGAATTAAATGATGCATATGATGAGTTACAAGAGGTATATGATGAATTAGTTGAGAAGTATAAGGAGTCGGTCATTAGGAATAAAAAGATTATTCAAGAACTAAATGAGAAAAATGACTCACTTACTCAAGCTAATTCTAAATTTGAGAAAAAGATTTTAGGGTTAAAAGATGAACTTAAATTTTTTCAAGATGAAAATGTTGATCTTAATAATCTTTTGTCTAAATGTAATTGTGAACACCAAAAGGTGTTGGGTGAGCTAAATGAGCTCAAGAAGTCTTTAAAAAATGTTGGTAGTGCTAAGCATGAAGTAGGAGAATCATCTAGAACACATCAACCTAAGAAAAAGACTAACTACTACAAACAGGGTAGCTATCCTAGACATAGTAGAACTAAAAGAATTAGAAGTGTATGGGTTCCTAAGGAACTTGTTAAATCTAATAATATTATTGCTATGTCATCTTGGATTCCTAAGGGAACCAAGGTTTTGGGAGCTAACACTCATGGATCCAAAATGATTTGGGTACCAAAAACCAAGGTTTAATATCTTTGTTTGTAGGGGGAGCATTGCTACAAGGCAAAAGCACAAAGTCAAAACTCATGGTACCTTGATAGTGGATGCTCGAGGCACATGACCGGAGACAAGAGTCGATTCATGGATTTAAAGCCAAAAAGTGGAGGAGTAGTAACATTTGGTGACAACTCCAAAGGCCACATTAAAGGTATTGGCTCCATAGGTAATCACTCTACTATTCTCATTGAAAATGTCTTATATGTCGATGGTCTTAAACACAATTTATTGAGCATAAGTCAATTGTGTGATAAAGGATTTAATGTTTTATTTGATAAAAATGGATGCAAAATTGTAGACATTAAATCTAATAATATTATGCTCATAGGTCATCGCATAGGAAACATATACATGGTGCATTTAGATGACATACATACATCTCATGCATGCTTAGTTGCTCAAAATGAAAATGATTCATGGTTGTGGCATAGGAAGCTAGGACATGCTAGCATAAGTGTTTTGGAAAAACTAGTCTCTCTAAATCTAGTTAGAGGTTTGCCCAAAATAAAATTTTCAAATGATAAAATTTGTGATGCATGCTCAAAGGGTAAACAACATAGGTCTTCCTTTAAATCCATTAATGATGTTTCTACTAGTAGATGCTTACAATTAATTCACATGGATTTATTTGGGCCAATTAGGACTATGAGCTTGGCTGGTAAATCTTATGCTTTTGTGCTAGTTGATGATTTTTCTAGATTTACTTGGGTTCTCTTTTTAAGTACTAAAGATGAGGCTTTGGAAAAATTCATCACATTTTCAAAATTAACCCAAAATGATCTTGAACTTAGAATTTCACATATTAGAAGTGATCATGGAACCGAGTTTCAAAATATAGGGTTTGAAGAATTTTTGAATGAAAATGGTATTAGCCATAATTTTTCGGCTCCTCGAACTCCTCAACAAAATGGGGTAGTTGAGAGGAAAAATAGAACTTTACAAGAAATGGCTAGAACTATGCTTTGTGAAAATAATTTACCTAAATATTTTTGGGCGGAAGCCACAAACACCGCGTGTTATATTGTAAATCGAGTAATGATTAGGCCAATTTTAAAGAAAACACCTTATGAGATTTTAAAATCTAAAAAGCCTAACATTAGCTATTTTCACCCTTTTGGGTGCAAGTGTTTTGTTTTAAATAATGGAAAAGATAACTTAGGTAAATTTGATGCAAAAAGTGATGAAGCCGTTTTTATAGGTTACTCTTTAACCTCTAAAGCCTATCGAGTATTTAACAAAAGAACTTTAGTAGTAGAAGAATCTATTCATGTTGTATTCGATGATAACCTCCTTCCTATGAAGGATTCTTGTGATGATGATGATGTAGGAATCATAAATGCCTTTGATGGAGGTCAAACTTCAAAGGAGGATGAGATTCCAACAAAGGAAGAGGACTCACAAGATCCACCTCTTCAAGCCTTGAAGGACTTGGCTATTGTGGAAAAGGAAGTGAGCTACCCAAGGGAGTTGAACTATGTCAAAGATGGTGAAATCTTGGGTGATCCATCCAAGGGGATAACCACTCGTTCTTCTCTTAAATTAATGAACCATGTTGCATTTATCTCATGCATAGAGCCTAAAAATATAAAAGAAGCATTGAAAGATGATTTTTGGATTATGGCTATGCAAGAAGAGTTAAATCAATTTGAGAGAAGTAATGTATGGACATTAGTTGATAGGCCTAGTAACCAATCTACAATAGGAACTAAATGGGTCTTTAGGAACAAACTAGATGAGAGTGGTAACATTGTGAGAAATAAAGCTAGACTTGTAGCACAAGGTTACACTCAAGAAGAGGGAATAGATTTTGATGAAACCTATGCACCCGTAGCTAGAATGGAAGCCATTATGATGTTGCTTGCATATGCATGTTATCATAATTTCAAGCTTTTTCAAATGGATGTTAAAAGCGCATTTTTAAATGGTTTTATAAATGAAGAAGTGTATGTGGAACAACCACCGGGTTTTGAAGATTCAAAATTTCCAAATCATGTTTTCAAACTTACCAAAGCTCTTTATGGTTTAAAACAAGCTCCTAGAGCTTGGTATGAAAGACTTTCAAATTTTTTGATTGAAAAAGGATTTGAAAAAGGTAAGGTGGACACTACACTTTTTATAAAAATGTATAAAAATGACATCTTAGTAGTTCAAATTTATGTTGATGATATTATTTTTGGTTCTACTAATGAATGTCATTGTCAAGAGTTTGCTAAGTTAATGCAAGGTGAATTTGAGATGAGCATGATGGGGGAGCTCTCATTCTTTTTGGGACTCCAAATCAAGCAAAAGAAGGATGGCACCTTCATCAACCAAGCAAAATACATAAAGGATATACTCAAGAAGTTTGGCTTGGGAATGCAAAGCCTCAAGCCACTCCTATGAGCTCATCTACAAAGCTTGACAAAGATGAAGGAGGTAAGTGTGTTGACTCTAAACTTTATCATTCTATGATTGGATCATTGCTTTACCTTACCGCAAGTAGACCGGATATCTTGTTTAGTGTTTGCTTGTGTGCTAGGTTTCAAGCTAGTCCTAGAGAGTCTCACCTTATAGTCGTTAAGAGAATCTTTAGATACCTTAGAGACACTCCTTGTTTAGGCCTTTGGTATCCTAGAGACTCTACCTTCAACCTTCATGCTTACTCGGATGCGGATTATGGGGGTTGCAAAATTGATAGGAAAAGTACTTCCGAAACTTGCCAATTCTTAGGTAGTATGCTCATGTCTTGGTTCTCTAAGAAACAAAATAGTGTAGCCTTATCTACCACCGAAGCCGAGTACATATCCTTAGGGAGTTGTTGTGCTCAAGTCCTTTGGGTGAAGCAACAACTCTTAGATTATGGTATTAAAGTTGAAACCATACCCCTAAAATGTGACAACACTAGTGCAATATGCTTAACTAAAAATCTCATCCAACACTCTAGAACCAAACATATTGAAATAAGGCATCATTTCATTAGAGATCATGTCCTTAAGGAAGATGTTGTTATAGAGTATGTAGACACCTTGAATCAATTAGCGGACATATTTACAAAACCCTTGGACAAAGAGCGTTTTTGGTCCCTTAGGAGAGAGTTAGGTCTAGCTAGCCTATCTTGACCTTATAGGACCTCTTTTGTGCTTAAATATGCTTGATTTTGTGAAATGCCATGTTAATGTGTTTAAACTCCTAATTTCATCCATGCCTATAGTTAGGGGGAGTATGATTCTGTTAAAATATGCTTAGAACTGCTCATACATCATTTGCATACTCATAGGAGATGTTTAGTTCGAGCCTTTAGTTGTTCTTTGAACCAAATAGGTAATTCTGGGCATACAGTATCGATACTAGTCTACGTGTATCGATACCTGTTCATCATTCCGTTTCCCAGAATTTTCTTTGCTTCACGCGTATCAATACGATTCATCCCGTATCGATACGGGTCGTTTCGATACGGAACCCTCCGTTTCGATACGACTGTTCCAACGGGCATATTTTGCGAAAAGACATCTATATCCCCGTATCGATACCCCAACGGGCGTATCGATACTCGACTGTGCTGATGGCTTTAATTAGCTTTTAATGAGTTCAACTTTTACCCAAATTCAAACTTTTCAAAACCTAATTAACCCTAGCCGTTTTTGCCTATAAAAAGACACTTCCTCCTTCATATTTTTCACATCTCAACTCAAACCTAAAAGAATTTTTGAATCAAGCAAGGCTTTGTGCTCTCTTTCTCATCTTTGTGCAAGTTTTCTTCAAATCTTCAAGTTTCTATCAAGGTAATTTTCTTATTCCTTTTTAAATTTTTTTTTTGTTTTTCTGTTTTGATTTTTTTTAACTTTGCTTTTGTTCAATTTTTTTAAAACTTTCTTCTAAAATTTTTCTTTTCAAAATTTCTCTTGAAAATTCTCTTTTAAATTTTTTTTCCTTGATTTTTACTCAAATTGAAGAAATCTCCCTTGCTTAAATTCTCTTTTAGATCATTGCACCTAAAGAACCACCGAGGAAGCGACAAAGGGCTACTCAAGCCGGTGAATCTTCCAACCTTGGAGCGATTGCTCGTCCTAATTACTCAACCATCTATGAGCAATCTTTTGAAGGCAATTTGGGTCTCAATCACTTTCGTCAATATGAGAATTACAAGATCTGTGCCGAAAGGGTAATATCCATCCCTTTTCTCAATTCGGAGCGTTTCAAGTTTGAATACCTCCCCTTGCTTCAATGTTGGAATTTCATGCATTTTCTCTCTATTCCCGGTTTTTTCTATCGCCTCTTGGTTTTGATTTTCTATGCTAATGCAAGATATGTTAGTCGAAATGGGGAAGTTGTTGCAATTAACTCTTATCTTATGGGAAAGAAAATAACACTTGATGTCGAGTCTATTTGTGAGGTTTTTAAGTTGGATGATGAAGGCCTCGATGATGAGCATGGTATGGGGCATGTTCTTAGTGGATCCGTCACCGCCCTTAATGCTCACGACCGAATTCTACATTTGATGGTGTCGTGGTGGTTTCGTCCTTCCGGAGGAAAATATTCCACTATCCGTCAAGTTGATGATTTTTGGATTCGGTGTTTCCGTGAAGCCAAGCGACCAAATCTAGCTCGACTTATGTTTGCGGAGATAGTCTACCTCGTTCAAAATCGTCACACTCCTCATGTCACCTCCTTCACATGCGGTTCGGCTTTGAGCTATTTCTTTGCTAAAAAGGATATTGATTGCTCATATGACATTCCAACTCCTCTCACCGATCCCATTGATGAGCGATCTCTTGCTCGGGCAAAATTCTCTTATGTTAATGGTGAATGGATACATGTTGCCGAGCTACCACCGGAAGTTGCCGCTATGTATGAAGAGGCTCAAGCTCCTCAAGCTCCTCAAGTCCAACAACCCAACATGGATGCTCTCATGACCTATCTCAATGAGCAATTTACCGGGTTGCGTACGGACATGAATACTCGTTTCACTTATATGGAAACTACTTTTGATACTAGAATGACGGGTTTGGAGAATCGCCTCACATCTCTTGAAAGTGGGCACAATTCCTTGAATATTTCCGTTGCCGCTTTCCATGATGAGTGGCGTAATAGTATGCGCACAAATGAGCCTTTGGGAGATGATGATGATGATGAAGATGAAGACGACGATGCTTAGATGTTTCCTCTTGCATATCATTCATATCATCTAGGATTTTATATATTATGCACCTATGTTTTATGTTTTTAGGATTAAGTTTGTTTTAGGATTAAAACCTATGCTTTGATTTCTATTTTGCCTTTGTTTTGATTTTAAGTATGTTGCTTTAATGAATAATATCTATGTTGCTTATTATACCTTGATTTCTTTATGCACTTAATTGTCTCAACGATTTTTTGATCTAACAAAAAAGGGGAGAAGAAACTAGCTCACACTTTAAAATATTTTGATTTTAATTCAAAGGTTACCAAGCTTATATTAAGGGGGAGTTCTTTATAAAGGTTTTTCAAAAATTTTAAGTTTTAGTTTTGTTATATCAAAAAGGGGGAGATTGTAAAACCTATGTTTGATTTTGATATAATTAAATCCCTAAGGATTATTTTGTAAAACTTAAAATTATTTTTTAAGTCCCTTAATAAGTTTTAAAACACCAACACTTTGAAACTGATTTATAAAACTCAAACTCAAAATATTTTCTAAGTGTTCCAAGGCAAAACCATTTAAAATCGTCCAGGCGTATCGATACAGCACCAAGCGTATCGATACCATTTTACCAAACTTGGTTACTGTCGGAACCAGTATCGATACCACAAACCCTCGTATCGATACTACACTGTGTTAAAATTCAAAGAGTTTGAATACGATACTGATACGGCTAACCCTCGTATCGATACGGGCTTTATAATTTTTTAATATAAGTCGGTTTAAAAATATGACTGTTGGTGTCAGTTGGTTGGTAACCAAACTTTAAAAGTTCGTTGACCCGTATCGATATGCCAAACCCTCATACCGATACGGTTGTGGACAGTGAGTTTAGTTCAGAAAATAGTATCAATACGGCCCTTGCCGTTTCGATACCCCGTACCGATACGCTTACGCGCGTATCGATACCCCTGTATTAAATGCACACAACAGCTCTTTCTTTTCTGAGACAGGTACCGATACTCCTTCCCGCGTACCGATACCGGTAGCTGCAGAAGTGCATTTATGGTGGTAAGAGAGGGTTCCAACGGCTCTAATTATGTTCCCAACCACCCAAACGGCTAGAAATCAATGAAGAGGTATAAAAGACACATCCAAAAGCTACAGCAACAACTATTGATCTTCAAGAAAACACTTATTCATCAAATCCAAGAAATTGTGCCAAAATTCCTATTTGTCTAGAATTCCCAATTGTGATTTTCATTCATACTTTGTCAAATTGGGTTGAGTGCTTGTATTGGGGCTATCATTTGTATTGAGAGATACCTTATTAGCCTTCAAATTTCTTTGTTCACTTGTGTGAGGATTGGGTTGATTTTTGGGTAGAAAAATCAACCGAAATTGTAAAGGGTTGCCTCCTTGTCCTAGAAAAGGGGAAGATCAATTTAGTGGAATTGTTGCAAATCCTTAGTGAAGCTAAGGTAGTGGATGTAGAGTTCATTTGGAACTTGAACCACTCTAAATCTCTTGTCCATCATTTTTCAATTTGCAAATTTCCACCACAAAACTTTAAATTTCCAATTCACCCCCCCCCCCCTCTTGATAAATATCGATCTTACGATCCACTCAACAATTTTTGACTAAAAACATATTTTAAATTCTTTTCAATTTAGTCCAAAACATTTTTCAAATATTATATCAAAACATTAGTTCTACATATCCTATAAACCCTAAAATTTAACCTTAAACTTCAAATTCTATTCACAAACACTAAATTCTAAACTACTGCACTTAAACCCCTAAATTTTACACCCTAAACTGAGTCCCTAAACCTTAAAACTAAGCGCTTGTGGAAATTAAAAGTTTCCACCGCCAATATATCAAATAATTATCTTATATATAATTATTGATAAATAAAGACGTTTGATTAAAACAAAGACCTATTTTCTTCCCTTCTCTTCAAAATAAGGGGTGAGAAAAGAGAATACATGTAGTTAAAAAAGTTAAAGGGGAGAAAATAATAGTTACTAATATTTATTATAACTTAGAGTAAACTACTTATTCTTATGCTTCTATTTTGGTCATTCAACTATAATTTTTGGTAAAATCGTATCTAACTTTATGAGTGTTTATCAGCGATTAATCGCACCGACATGACTTGCTAGTACGGTTATTGGAAATCTCAGTTCGGCATATTGATGAATTGTTATATTCTTGTTAAGTCGGTTACCGCTTAAACGATTAATCTATTTATGTAGTACGATTACTCAATTAACCATGAACCATTTTACCTCTAATATTATAAGTAATAATATACACATTTATTACTAAATTTAATAACTTAAAAAAATAACAACACAAAAAAATCAATTAAAGTTTTCATTGTTATATATATATATATATATATATATATATTTCCAATACACTAGCGGTGAAAACTAAAAGTTTCCACAAGCAAATTAGTTTTAAGGTTTAGGGATGTAGTTTAGGTTGTAAGATTCAGGGGTTTAGGTATATGGTTTAGAATTTATGGGCAATGGTTAGAATGTAAGGTTTAGAGGTTAGGATTTAAGTTTTAGGGTAATATGTTGAGGGTTTAGGTTTTAACCTATAAACCCTAAATTTTAACCTTAAACTTCAAATTCTATTCACAAACACTAAATTCTAAACTACTACACTTAAACCCCTAAATTTTACACCCTAACTGAGTCCCTAAACCCTAAAACTAAGCGCTTGTGGAAATTAAAAGTTTCCACCGCCAATATATCAAATAATTATCTTATATGTAATTATTGATAAATAAAGACGTTTGATTAAAACAAAGACCTATTTTCTTCCCTTCTCTTCAAAATAAGGGGTGAGAAAAGAGAATACATGGAGTTAAAAAAGTTAAAGGAGAGAAAATAGAATAGCATTAAATATGATGTGTATAATTCATAGATGTTTTGTTCAAAAAAAATTCATAGATGTAGCTTTAGGGAAGAAAGAAACATGTACCGAACTTTGTTTTTCCTTTAGTCGTTGAATTTTTAGAACTTAAAGAGAGTGAGAGGGAGTTATCGTGAGATTGAGACAGGCCCATTCCTAAAATTTTTAAAGCCTATGAAAAAACTTAAAAGTTAGGCCCCTGGTAATAAATATTAAAAAATTGAAATTTAAGAGTGTGCTCCTAATAACCAGTATAAAAAAATCAAGGCTCTAATAACAAGTAATGAACAAAAGTTGGAAAAATTAGGCCCTAACAATAGTACTACGAAAAAAAATTAGGACTCGATAACAAATATTGAAAAAAATTACATTTTATGAGTAGATCCCTATTACAAGTATTAGAAAAAAAAATAGACTCTTAATAATAAATATTGCAAAATTGGACCGATAATATCAAATATTAAAATTTTTGAATTTTAGTAGTAGACCTAATAAAAAAATCGGAAAAAATTGAGTCCTTAATAACAAGTATTGAAAAAATGGACCCCTAATAACAAGTATTGAAAAATAAGTTTTAATGATAGATCTCTAATAATAAATATTAAAAAATTGGACTCTAATAATAAATATTAGAAAAAATTAAACTATCATTACAATTAAACACTTGTAATTATGAGCGATGTGCCCTTGATAGGGGTGGGTCCTAGGCCGTCGCCCTTATGGCCCACCCCCAGGGACGACCCTGGATTGAGAGAGACTGGGTGATTTATTGAATTAGATAAATCAAAAAAAAACTTTGATACACAGGCCGTGTAAACTTTCTTTTACGCATGTCTTTTAATTTTAGGGGTTAGAGTTTTAGTTTAGGGGTTTAGGTTGTTGGGTTTATATTTTAAGGTTAGTGTTTAGAATTTAGGGTATAGAATTTAAGGTTTATGTTTTAGTTTTTCAAGGTTAAGATTTTAGAATTTTAGTTTTATAGTGTAAATATGCATACTTGTATAAAACTAATTTTTCACCGCTTGTGCATAAAAAATTTACCCAATTACTAATGAGTTTCTCATATTTTCTTTGGGCTAATTGAATGGCCCAGAACTTTAGTAAAAGGGATAAATTCACTTTGGGCTAATTGAATGAACCAGTACATTTAAAGTCTTATAAATTTATTTTTTAAAATGGTTGTTTTTCTATTTAACCATTTCATAAAAAATCATAACTTTAATCATACCATTTAACCGTTAATTTTATTGGTACGATAATCGTACTGTTTCGACTAAAAAAATTCGGTTCGTTTATACCGTTTAATTTGATTTTTTGAGTTTTTTATAAGATATATTGGTTCGAAATTTTATGAATACTCCTATCTAATTTTATGTTTTTTTATTTTAATTATCGCTTGTTAAAAATATTTTTTAAAATAAATCTTAAAGTTAAATTTTAGTTTTTATGAATTTTTTCGCAAATTCTTATCCTAACTTAATGGTTAAGTACAAAGTTTTGGGTTTAAATCTTCTCCTCTATATTAATAGTTCATTATATTATTAAAATAAAAATACAGTATTATGTATTATTATATTAATTTCTATTAACTTCATTTTAAATTATATATAAAATACTATGTTATACCTACAACCAAGTACAAAACTTGATTTAGTGGTAAAATTTTTAACAATAAAACATCATTTAATAAAACATGTTAACCTTTATTTGAGTGATGCTTTTAGCTTGGAGGTAAGGTTATTTTTAGGATTTTCAAATCTTATTATGACCAAAGCGACATCCAAAATTTTAAATTCTCAAAAGTAGGACTCTTACATTAAATTCGTCGCACCACTACGACGAGTTTCAAAATTATATTCTTTTTTATTCAAACTTGCCTTGCTCGCATAGCGAATTCTATTTTTTCCTAATATCCGTTTTAACCATTAATCACAAGATTAACTTAAACCTAAACGTAACTCGTTATAGGGACACGTTGAGTTCTCTTTGGCTTAACGGCTGTCACGTTTTTATGGGGAAAAACGGGTTGTTTTAGGGTTTTAGCATATTAGTGTTTTTTATCTTATAAATAGATAGTTTTGTTTAGGGTTTAGAACACACAAAAATTTGCCCACCTTCTTTTGTTCGAACAAAGCAAAAGAGTTTGTCAAGCCGTGATATTTTCTCAGACGACATTGAAAGAAGCAAGCTCACACATAGTTTGAAAAGGTTTAAGGCAACGTTTGTTTATATTCTTAGAGTACGTTTAATTTTTTTTAATATGATTTATTGTGTTCACTCGAATTCTTTTTTATATATGCCTACTTTTTTAATTCGAATAGTAAATTGTATTGTTAATAGTTGAATCAAAAATATTTTAAAATTCGATTGATTTGTGATGTTTTTGGCGTTTAATTGCACATAATTGTTGAGGAAAAACATGGCGTTGTTAAGACTTCAAGATTCTCACATCACGAAAATCATGAGAATGTTGGTAAGAATTTATGGTTTTTTGCAACTTTTACTTTATTATTTTTAAACGATAAAGTACTACTTTAATTTAAATATTGTGTTTGTAGAAAGAGGATTTAAAATTTCGGCCTCGCTTGATATGGAGCGATCGCCAAGCCAATACCTAATGAGATTTCTTGAGAATTTCGGTTTTAGGTACGCGTCAAAGATTCGTGAGTTTAAAATTTTGTTGCAGTTGATTAATGGGTTGGTGGAGCGTTTGAGACCGGAGACACATACCTTCCACATGTCGTGCGATGAGTGCAAAATCACCCTCGAAGATGTTGTTATGCATCTCGATGCCCCAATTTTAGGCAGTCCAATTGTTGGTCGGAATAGTTATAAGGTTTATGATTATTGCTCCAAGTATTTAAGGAAGACACCACTGATGCGTGTTGTTGATGGTAAACGTGTGAATCTGACATGGCTGAAGAGTGATTTTTAAGTGGATGAAAATTCCACAGCGGCAGAAATTTATTTTGCTGCTTGAGCCTATATATTTCTCCTTATCAGTGGTATGCTAATGTCGGACAAATCGAGTTCTCATGTGTAAACGCGGTACCTTCCGTTCTTGGAGACGTCATGGGTAGCAAGAAAATTAAGTTAGGGATCTACAATATTAGTTTTTTTGTACTGTGAGTTGTGTAAGGCAACAACACCTACAGATGTCAACAATAGATTCGTGCACGCCGATATAGGTGGGTGTGTGGTGTTGATACAATTATGGGCCTTGTATAGGCTTCCGTTCTTGGCTCCTATTTGCGATCCTCCTTTTGAATTCCCACTTGCTTCAAGGTAATAATGTTAATTCCGATAAATATTTTAAACGTTAATTATGAAAACTATAATCCATCTATGTATTTGTATTATGTAGATGGGCCCAAAAATTGAAAAAGAAAACGTTGAAGGTAAAATTAATTCTCACAGTGAGAACATAGATTGACAAGCATTGCGAAGAGCAGGTAATGCAAAATTATTTTTAGGTCAAAATTTTAAAATTTGAATTTATTTTTATTCAATTTTCTAGTTATGTACGTATTATTGCAGTTCTGATAGATGCCATATGATTAGGATGATGATATTCGCCATGTGATTCCGAACGATGCCTACAAAGATGCCAAAAATTGGTGTTTGGTAATGTCTTTGTTAAATTTTGCGATTGTCGAGATGTTTTATGGTAATGGGGTTCTTAGGCAGTTCGGATACCACTAGCCTAGTAGCCTGTGTCGAAAGACCCGATCAATATGGATGAGTTCGAAAAGGTGGACTTACGGGGTAAGAGCAAAGAGAATTGGCTGAAGAGATATTCGTCATACATAGCATGATTGCTTGACAGATCAAGCAGATTGCCGACTCATAATCCCATTCCCTATGATTTTGTTTTCTTAAATTATGAATACCGTCAGTGGTATGTGGCAAACGGCAAACCAAAGTTGACGACTGAAGCCCAACAACAAGCTTATGTTACTTTGTTTGAAATTCTAGAAGACCAAGACTAGGAACATGATCTGAAACCCAAATCCTAACTCGACATAGGAGCTAGGTCGGCAGAGTCTAAAGAGATTTAATTATTTATTTGAGTTGAATTCACAAAATTTGTTATGTTTATTAATTTTAGATATTTTCTTTTAATAAATTTTGGACCCAATGTATATTTTATTTTATTAATAAAATTATGAGTTTAGTTGACAAAAAATTGTTATGCTTGTTTATTTTTTTCACCTAGTGAACTATGTAGAGTGTTGTCATCGATCGTAAATAACGAATTACTACATTTAGAATAGTAAGAAATATTTAGAATACAAAAAAGAAATTGACAACTCTTTGATGGATTACTCCCCAAAATTTAATACATATGCTTGAGTACATGTAAATTTTTTTATAGTATACAACAGAATCACTCAGTACCACAACTCATTGAGATGACTGACTGCCCAATTGTTTTTGCTGCTACAAGGTTGTTCGTGCAAAAAAAACAGGGCCAATCAACATAGAATATGGCATGCAATACACTGTATATGTCATTATGGACGTATAAGGGTCCTGTATGAAATAAAAATGGGTGCAACATTATGCCCCACAAGCCTTGGGTTGCATCCTAAATAACGTAATACTGTGTGGTTCGTATAACTTCGTAATATGAGACAATACGGTAGCAATTGGAGTTTCCATTATGATTTTCGGTAGCCTCATTCTGAGCAATATACAACGTAATTAATGTAGTGGCGTGAAGTTTGTAAATTTGGTTCGTATAAAAAAATGAAAGACAGTTGTGGTATGGTTTTGAATGTGTTGATTCATGAGTGCTATATATATATATATATGCTGAAAATGAAAATGATAGGCAAAACTCACCGAACTTGCACGACGAGTTATGGTAACTCGTCGTGCAGGTCCGTCGAGTTTTTCCCGTCATTTCCACTTCTAGCATCTTAGCAGCATTTTTACAAAGGTCTCTTGGTATGGTTTTCAACGCATGTTTCGAAGCAGTTTTTAAATGTTGGACCGAACGAAAGACACGTAGTCGTATAGATAAACACTTGTACTTGGTGTTAATGTAAAAAATTAAGCCGAAAAAACATCCGGAGGCGGCGTAAAATGCGTCTAAATACAACTATACCCCTAAACATGCCTATGGGAATTCTCTTGGTAGGGTTTTCAACGCATATTTTGGAGCGGTTTTTTAATGTTGTACCAATCGAAAGATGCGTAGTCGTATAGTTAAAAACTTGTACTTGATGCTAACATAAAAAATTCGGCCGAAAAAACATCCAGAGGCGGCATAAAACACGCCTAAATACGGCTATCCCCTTGAATACCCCTATAGGAGTTTTCTTGGTAGGGTTTTCAACACATGTTTCGGAGCAGATTTTGAATATTGGACCGAACGAAAGATGCATAGTCGTATAGATAAACATGTGTACTTGATGTTAACGTAAAAAATTTGGCCGAAAAAATATCTAGAGGCGGCGTAAAACGCGCCTAAACACGTCTATCCCCCTAAAAACCCATATGGGAGTTCTCTTGGTAGGGTTTTCAATGCATGTTTCGGAGAGGTTTTTGAATGTTGAACTGAATAGCGGACCCATAGTCGATAGATAAACACTTTTACTTGATGTTAACATAAAAAATTTGGTCGAAAAAACATCCAAAGGCGGCGTAAAACACGCCTAAACACCTCTATGGGAGTTCTCTTGGTAGGATTTCCAACGCATGTTTCGAAGTAGTTTTTGAATGTTGGACCGAACGGAGGATGGATAATCGTATAGGTAAACACTTGTACTTGATGTTAACGTAAAAAATTTGGCTGAAAAAACATCCGGAGGCAGCATAAAACATGCCTAAACACCTCTGTGGGAGTTAGGGTTTCTAATGCATGTTTCGGAGCAGTTTTTGAATGTTGGGCCAAACGGCAGACGCGTAGTCGTATAGATAAACACTTGTACTTGATGTTAACGTAAAAAATTGTTTGAAAAACATTCAAAGGCGGTGTAAAATGTGCTTAAACACCCCCTATGGGAGTTCTCTTCGCATAATAGGCAACGAGTAAAAAAATTAATACAGTTATAATATATACAATATTTTATAAATTTAATAAAATTGTATTATATAAAACTTCAATGCATTAAAATGAGTATGAAGAGGTAGGCATTTTACGAAGTCTTTGTTAACATACCCCCGCCTAAACACAGAAAATGGAGAGATGCAATGGGTACTACATATAGTTACTCAACATGAAATATGCAGTTGTCACTGATTCCGCACAATGGGTGGTTTGTGTTGCTCTATGTAAGAAACTGTCTAACCATTTACACCATGATCTCCCCGCGATTGGTTGATGTTGTAAGGAAAACTTTGCTCGTGCAACTAGGTACCATTAATACATAAAATGACTCCGATTTTGAATGCATTTTTAGACACGTAAAGTATAAAATTTTGAAATGGATGTTTTAAACAACCGAACATCATGTTACTAGTTATTTATCGTTGGGCATTCTAACATAAACTCGTTTTACATGTAAGCCGAGTTACACTCGTCGTGTCTCCGTATATTATACCAGTTGAGCAGCAAATCGTGACATGACAAGCAAAACTCGCCATCTATGCAAGGCGAGTTTGGCTCATCATGTTACAATTTGCTGCTCAGAATTGAAATAACGTTGTAGGTTTACATTTCCAATACGAATGTAATTAACGAGGATTGCGTTAAGGGAATTCGAAGTATATACGTGGAGAGTTCAAAAACTCATCAAGCTTCAACCAGCTAATATATTTATCATTTTCCACAACTCTAAAACAAACCCTCAAATTTCACCAACAAACTCCAACCCCAAAATTTCCCAATCTCATACAAACATTGATTTACAATGGCACCAGCACCAATCTCAGCAATCGTATACTACGATGGCAACTATATGGGAGACAATATCGGTGAAAACTTTGAGTCTGAATTTTTTTTCCGGATCAAATTCATTTGCATCGTTTCTTTCGAGGAGCTAGTGAAGAAGATCAAACAGCCGGTACCTGTCGGGCATAACAGACCACTAAAGGCTCTCTACTACAAGTTCCATACATCCTTGTTTCTAGTGACATTACAATGAGAATTGACAATGGATACGATGTTGAAGCAATGGTCGACATGCATACGAGGTACGGAGAGAAAATTTGCTACTTGTATGTAGATTTTAGTGGAGAAGTAGAAGGTGACAACAAAAATCGAGTCACAACTCAGGCAACAACATATGATTTCAACTCTTTGATGAGGGGTTACAATCTTGGCGTTCCTGCTTATACCCATGTGTTTCATGATGAACCTGCATGTTCAACAGAACGAAACTTGTACTCCAACTTTTTCGACCTAAATGTCAAACAAGCATCAACTCAACATTCCACCTTTAACTCATACGTTGATGGGCATCAACCGATACTTGGTGGATCAAGTTTTTCAGAGGGTCGATACTCTTGCGATGCATCATTCGATCTAAACGAGCCAAACTACGCTTCTCATAATTTTTTTCCACGGGTCTACAACTACGACTTATCATAATTTTTTTTCCACGGGTCTACAACTACGACTTATGCACCTACCCATGTATCCACAGATGGTGATGAAGGCTACACATCCCCAGAAGAATCGATTCAAGAAAGCGGCCCCGATGGTGCTAAGGTTGGCTTGTTCCTGGAGCCTGAAGACATTGCTGCCAATTCCGCCTCTGAATCTGAAAGTGACATTGATAATGTGATGACGCCCTTGGAAACTTCAATGAAAATCAATTGGGACATGTTGCAAGCAGTACTGTCTTTATACCGTACGAGCCTCTATCACACATGCACGACATTGAATTGGCAGTAATGGACGTGCAAGAGTTCCCCGGCGTGCCTGACGTGGGTTTTGATGGTTTTTACTTTGCAATGGAAAAAGATGACTTGTAGGAAGGGATGTAGTTCAGAAAGAGCGATGAAGCGAAAGTTGTTGTTAAAAACTACATCATACGTTACTGTGTGCACTCCAAGGTGTAGTACACGACATCAAAGAAATACGTATGTTAGTGTACACAACAATTGGCACAGAGATGCAACTAGAAGATTTGGGTCAACAAGATGAAAAGGAAAGACAACATCTGAGAGATCACAGTCTACAACGGCCCTTATACTTGTTGTGCCGTTAGTTACAAGCAGGATCATCCAAACCTAGACTCCTATATCATCGCCGGGAGCATCCAAACAATTGTCCAGGCAAGCCCCAAAGTCACTATTTATATGCTGCAGCCTGCAGGCGCATGTTAATACAGTATACGATTACACGTCATCATACAAAAAGACTTTGAGGGGAAAGAATAAGGCAATCATGAATTTGCATGGGGAATGAGACGTTTCTTACAACGAGCTCCCTGCTTGGATAAACATCATGAAGAAATACAACCCCAAAATGATCGCATATTTGGAAACTGAACAATACTACAAGAATGATCGTGTGGCTCCTGATGTTTTCCAATTCAAATGACTTTTCTGAACATTTCCGCAGTGTATGAATGTGTACAAGAACTGCAAGCCCGTCGTTCAAATCAATGGCACATTCTTGTATGGAAGATACAAGCAAGTTTTGCCATTAGCCGTTGTTCAAGACGGCAATCGCAAGACAATACCCATAGAGTTCAAACTCGTGCCCAGAGAAGATATTGAATCTTGCATGTTTTCCCTCAAGAAGCTAACATTACATTATAAAAAAGGATCGAGTTTGCTTGATCTCAGATCAAGGAAGTGAGATCAACTCGGCGATCCAATCTTTGGGCAGAAAGTTTCAATCTCCAAACATTGAATACCGTTACTACATACGCCACATTGCCGCTATGCAAAGGACGATGAACATAGGCTTGTTATACACATGGGTACGTTTTAAGATTTTTTGTATTTATCATTACTTTCCTTATATCTCATTTGTACACTCTGTCGTGTCTCGGGCTACATGACAACCAACTTGGCTGAGGCAATCAATTCTTCCTTGAAGGGGGTTCGAAATTTGCCAATGATCGCCATCGTGAAAGCTACGTACTTTCGTTTGGGCAAAGAAGTTTTCAGTATGCTGCAAAAAGGGCCTCACATTCCACCCAAGGATACGAGACGAAATAAAAAAAAATCGTTGTTAAATCGAACGGGTTGCATGTGCTACCAATGTCTTGGAGATACCACGACCAATGCATGGTTTTGACCCAACATCGTACAGGGTGGATCTCCGAAATAAATTGTGCGACTGTGGCAAATTTCAAGCACTGAAGACTTCGTGCGAGCATGTCATCGATGCATGCTCTGCTGCCAGGATCGATTACAAGAAATACATGGATCCTATATACTGGCTTCATTCAATATTTAAGGTCTACGAAATTGAATTCCCACCAATCGGCAGCGAAACTAAAAGGAATCTAAGTAGACATGGACCACAATTTTACTTGACCTAACTCTGCGAAGGGAAAAAGCAGGACGTCCCAAATCCACAGAGATTCAGAATGATATGGACGACATGCGTCACCACGATCGTGAACCTGTCGGACAACCTAGACTCTACGGGAATCGTAGACTTCCAAGTCATAGAATACCAAAGAGTTCATCTCGAACATAAATATGTTGTTTTATTTTTATTAAGTATTTATGTTTTAACATAAATATTAGTATGAAACTTCACTAGAATTCATTTCGGTCTAACTTTTCACCACTGCACCGTTCACCTAAAGGGTTACAATTTTAAAATTAAAAAATACATTTCAACTTCTACATTTTCTTTAAAATATTCTACAACCTATTAGTTATACTACTTGTGCATTCAAACAAAATTACAAAATGTTAGATAATTTACAAGTTAATCGAACACTTTTTCCTAAAATAATAACCAAGCCAAACTCGTCGTGTATACATAGCAAATTCAATCATACTAAACACCGTTATGCTTAGACTCAAAACGATCGTTACGCCAGAGCGAACTCGCCGTGTCCCTACGGCGGGTTCCGTTTAAGATTAGGTTAATCCTATGATTAATGTTTAAACCATGTATTAAAAAAATAGAACTCACCATACGAGCAAGACGGGTTTGAATAAAAAAGAATATAATTTTGAAACGCGTCGTGCTGGTGCGGCGAATTTACTGTAAGAATCCTACTTTTGGAAATTTAGGATTTCGAGTGCTGCATTGGTCATAATAGGATCCTAAGATCCTAAAAATGACCTTAACCCTTTGGCTTGGTGGTTGGAGTGCTTGCTTTCTACCCAGACCCCTTGTGTGTTATCGCTCGCTGCCTTTTTTAGGGTTTAATTTTTTTATTTTTTTCGTGTGATAATCTTCTCATTTGTTAATGTTATTTTTATTTATCAATTTATTTTCCTCCAATGATCAAAAGGTGTAGAACTTGGATAAGATGATCTACTTACACTATATAAAATTCAGTTACTTTTACACTCTTTTTGAACCGTCGGATGAGAGTAATAAATAGCTAAGATTATTTACTCTCTTTTTTTCTAAGTAATAATCTTCAAATTTCCTATTGTTAATCTCAACCTTCCATCTATCTTCATCCAATAGTCCAAAAAAATATGTAAAACTTTCAAGTTTAAATTTTACATAGTGTGAGAGGATCTAGTTGTGCATTAAAGATTTAGGGATCCGTTCAAAAATGATTCTTGAAATTATAGAAGGATGATCCCAATCAGCTTCTTTTAATAATAATAATAATAATAATAAATCATTTTAAATTGCTGTAAACGATCTTGAAATTTTCTTTTGAATTCTTTGACTTAAATTTGTAATGTTTTGAGTTGACACGTTCAGATGCATCTAGTTTTATTCGAATATGGTTCAAGATTTTATCTTTCCATCTTTTTTATTTTCCCTCTCTGGTCTTGAAAAGACTGCTTCATTTTGAACAGTTTGCTGTAAGCAGTGGCTAAATGATCCTTTGTTGTATGTTCCTGCAGGAAGAGAGTTGTTAAATTTATGGAATAGAGCACAAGGTAAGATAAAAGTCGATGTTGCATGATTGCAAGTGTCAATTTATGGAAGGGGTTTCAATTTCATACACTATGAATGTGATGGGCATTATAATTGCCAAAAAGTGAGTGCCTTTTAGCAATATTTATGCAAAAACTGGGGGTCTTTTGTTGGCTTTGAAATCCTCCATCAATCTCTTCATTTTTTTTTCTCAACTTTAAGTATGCTCAAATCATCAAATTTTCCATCTTGACAGCCTGACCACATTCCTCGTTTCGGAGCCGTTTCGACTCGAATCTAAATGCCCTTCATGTATTCTAACATTAACTAATTTAATACATATACTTTAATAAGTAAATAGATTTATGGATTGAATCATAGATAACAATATTGAACTTTTGACATCAAATTTAGCATAGCAGTTTACTTTTAACCTTTTTCTATCAAGTGGCTCAAAGTAGCAGAGGGAAAAACTACATTTTTTTAACTTAAGATAGCAGGAATTACATACAAGAACCTGTCATAAGCAACTAAATCGGTCATACAAAACCATGAAACAACACAGCTGAAATCCCATAACCCCATTAATGGCATGTCTAGTCTTGGTGATCTAAGGCTATCGATACCTCAAAACCTACTAAAGATACAACACATTCGAGCACAAAGGATAAAGACAAAATCCAAGTATATACGACCAGTTACCATGAACTACCAGCTAGACTCTCAAAATCAGCCTCTAAATTTTTAATAGCTTTAGCAGTATCATCTGCACATACTTTAAGTGAGGTAATTTCTGACATTTTGCTCTTCTTCCTTGATAATAGATCTGCTTGCTTGTCTTCTAGTTCTCTCAGCATCCTTTGGTTTGCATCAATATCTTCATTTATTTTGGTTAACTCATCAGTACACTGGTTGGCTTGCAATATAACTTCTTTTGAATGGTGTCGAAGATGTCCATGTCTATCTTTCATCGATAGCAACAAGCTTGTTCGCTCCCTTACTGCCTTCACATCAAATCCGAGAATTTCAAATTCAGGAAGAGCATCCAAAATGGTAGTAAAAAGATTCCTGGGATCAGCAACTGTCAACTCAAAAGTCTTCTGCACCAAGGATGCAAAATTCAACATATAACCAATAGCTAAACCTTCACGGAGAATTTCTTTCGATTCAACCAGGGAGTGAAAATGAGGCTTTTGAGGCATGACTTTGAAAATTTCCATAGCTTCAACTGCTTTCCAAATTTCTAGGCTCTTTACAAAAGGTAAGTTTTGACCTGCCTCTAGCTCATTGTCACCTGTCAAGCCAACTAAGGAAGATGGCACCATTAATTCAAGTGGTTTCTCCTTTGGATCATTCCATTGATTTTCAAATCCAGGAAGAAAACTTCCTAGGTACTAATAAATAGCAGAATCGGAAAATTTTACTGAAAAGGGAACATGAATCTTGATAATATGTCAAATAACCTACCTGAGTCATTTTCGTGGCATATCAATTGAGATTGTTCTTCATTTTCACGAAGAGTTCTGCCAGACTCTCCAGCCACCTCGGTTATCTTTATCTGAGAATCTGTCATCTCAGTTGACATAGTTTGAGAACCTATAAAATCAGGAAGCACTAGCATTGTGAGAATTAGAACAAAAAGGAACAAAGAGGGTCTGGAAGTTACATCCTTTACACGTCCCTTCCTACTGTATGTGATTCTCAGCAGTTATCTGTTTAAATAAGCCATAACTAGTATATGCAAGTGAGTACAATTGAAAACAATTTAATTTGAAGCTCATATTCTACTATTTTCCCAATTCAAATATCCCAATTCTAGTCATATCATATGAGTGAAGTCATTCATTCAGAAGTTTCTAATAAACACTACAATAACGCCAATATTCATTAAGCTAAAGTGGACTTTGAGTTGTGCCCAACCTGCTTGCTCCAAGCCTGATATCTCAGATGATTCAACTTCCGTGGCTCTGTCATGTTCACGAACTTCTTCAAGAACGCCAGCAGCAGCATTATTATCTTCAGAAAATAAAGCAGTAGAAGTAAGTTCTTCTGAAATTAGAGGATAGAAGAAACTGGTAGCTTCAAGTTATTCTATTTCCATACCAACAGAAGGAGATTGGGTGATTTGCAGCACTGATTTTGGCTGCTTGATTTCGAGTAAACCATCTTCTTGCTGATGTCTGCCCATACAATGCTCCTTGTGCAGATTCATCTCCTGCATAGATAGAGAAACAAGTTCGGAAAACAACTCCTTTACATTCCAGCAATAAACCTAAAATAATTTCACTCAATTTCACTACATTATGTCAAATTTCAAAGCAAACTGTACATATCACCGTATCTAATTCTCCTCCCACCCGAGACCCAAAACACAAAAATCTCCCTATAATCAACATTCAACACCAGGTTTCAAGCTTGATGAAATCAGCTTGTTTTGAGTGACTTGTAAACAGATATCTAGAATACCTCTTTGGGGAGTGAAGAATCAGCTTCCTTCATCACTTCCTTGAGAAATTTTAGCCTTCTCACATATTTTTTACGCAAACCAGCACCTGCCTGCATAACTTCAATCTTCGGTTGGTCTGTGGCCTGAACAAAAGAACAAATGGATGATTAGGGGAGCAGAGGCATTCACTCCAAACCAAAAATCAGCGCCCAGCGGTGGTCTCATTTTAACTTCGTAACTATCTAGATATCTAATAAACCCTAATTTTCTTTACCTCGTAACTATCCAGAACCCTAAACCCCGAATCTTTTAACCTCACAACTATCCAAAACAGTAAACTCAGAAAAGGGAGAAAATAGTATCACCAAGGTCTCAGCACGCTTAGCTTTGGAGTTTCCCTTTTGATTCTCTCGTGAAGAAGTCGAAGCTTCTACTTCATTTACTTCTTGCTCTGAGACGCGGCTTCTCTTTTCTCCATTCCTCAGCCTCATTTTTTAAAATTATATTTTTTTTCAAAAAAAAAACCTGCAACGGCATAGCTGCTGCCTGCTGGTGAGTAATTTGGAGACAGATAAGGTATGTCCAAAAGTACGAATGTTTAATTTAGATCTTGTTTTAAGAAATGTAAAAGAAACAGGGATGTAAATGAGTGATTGTATATGTTTTAAAATATTAATGAGTGATTGTACTGGTGTAACACTTAAAAAGATGTTTATATTGTATTATTTTATTTTATATAGTTTTAAATTTTGATATAACGATGTATTATTTTTATTTAATATAAAAAAAGTAAAAAGTTAAAATTTTATATTTCAAAAAACATTTTTCAAACAAAGTTTAAAAAAACAGTTTTAACCTAAAAAAGTTAGGTTTTGTATTGCTTTTAATCTCAAAAGTATTTTTCGCTCCAAAAACTTTTGAAAAGTAATGAAGAAAAGAGAATATTGTTGTTGTTTCCTCTAGGTGTTGAATGAACTGTGTTTACAATTTCTTTCTTGGCATTATTTAAAAAATTAAATTTAGATATTAGAATTAAAGAGATTAAAAAGAAAAAAGATTATATAAGAAAAAATTTAAATAAAATAAGAAAATAAAAGAGAAGAAATAAATAAAATTGAATACTTTCCATATTAAAATTTTTAATATGGTGCCATGTGTCAATCATCGATTGATTTATTATTTTTTATAGTTTTTTTAAAATATAAATTTAAAAAAGGGTAATTGTTCTATACACAAGCGCTTGTGGAAATATTTTTACACAAGCGTCTTAGTTTTAGGGGTTAGGGATTCCGTTTAGGGTTTAAAATTTAGGGGTATAAGTGTAGTAGTTTTGAATTTAGGGATTGTTGATAGAATTTTGGGTTTAAGGTTAAAATTTAGGGTTTATAGGTTAAAACCTAAATCCCTACCCATATTACCCTAAAACTAAACCCTAACCCTAAACCCTAACCCTAAACCCTAAATCTTAATTTCTAAACATGAACCCTAAATTCTAGACCTTTACACTAAAACCCCTAAACTTTAAACACTAAACTCTAACCCTAAACCCTATAATTGAGGCGCTTGTGGAAACAAAAAATTTCCACCGCTAGTGTATAGGATATTAATCTTTAAAAAAATATCAAATTTTAAAGTGTTAAATTAAGAAAACAATAGTATTGAGGACTAATCTTATTATTAACCCTTAAGTAAATGAAGAATTTTTAAAAATAAAATAATTAACATGTGTCACTTTTTGAGTGGCTCAATGTTGTTACGTCATATTCCATCACGAAAATGGGAAAAAAACGTGAAAATTATATCATGAGCCTGACTTACTACATCAATCATGATCTCATCCAATGAAAATCATCCACTTTACCATTTTTTTCTCCCATCGTTTTTTCAACCAATAAATCTTCCCTATTTCTTCCATGTCATTTGAAAAACAGTTTTTTTGAAGTTACTATATTATTGGATTATTGACATGGAAAATAATGGTAAAGTGTGTGATTAGGGATGTGTATTTTACCTGATCAGGTCGGGTTTTTTAACGAACAAATTAGATTCGGATCGGATTTTTATTAAGGGCGAGTTCGGGTTTATGGTGAAAAATATTCAACCGAGACTAATTGTGCAATTTTCCCTTAATTTTTTAGAGATATTTATAATAATACCTCATCTTTATTTTTTTTATAATTAGGTCCTTAAAATTGAATTTTTATTTATAATTTAATTCTTCAAATTATAATTTTTTTACAATTAAGTCCCCTAAAATTATTTTTTATAATTAGGTCCCTAAAATTATTTTTTTTTCTATAGGTCTGGTCGGTCAGGTTTAGTATATTTATTTTTGGGTCGGGCCGAGTCAAATTTTTTAAAGAAAATGTTCGGGTCGAGTTCGGGTGGGCCAAAACCCTGACCTGACTCGTGCCCATCTCTATTAATGTGATTTTCATTGGATGGGACCGTGACTAATGTGGTAAGCCAGACCCATAATATAATTTCTCCAAAAACTTTGACGGCGAAACTAAGAATAAAAAAGGGTAATGTATGGAACTAAGAATTTGGCATAGTTTATGTACCAATGGGATAATTAACCTGTGTAATTACGAGGAAAATGGTTAATTCTTGGTATTAAACTAGATTAAATTGATGTTTTTGAACACTAATCTTTCATAAAATACAAAATAGACATTAAACTTAATTTTATTACAAAATAAATGGTAAGCGGTTAGATGTTGTTAACAGGCCATCATAATTTTATTAGAAAATGTTGTTAACAGGCCATCGTCGGCCTGACTACAGACGTCCACCTAATCCAGGATAAGTTTGCATATAGTAATTTCCCAAGGATTCAAATTCAAGTAATGTGTAAATTTGAGAATTCCTTATATCCATTTTGGAATGAAGGCTTATAGCATAGGAAAATAGATTTATGGATTGAAGGACAGTTGGATTTGAAGCTTTTGAAATCTAGTGGCAAACGAAACTGCTTTTAAAACAAAAGATGTCGTAAAATATGTTTTCAGCATAAATTACATCAGCACAGCTAAGTGGGTCATCTAGAACCATAATCACAGTTGAAATCCCAAAATGCTCAAAACCTACAAAAACAGTGGAACACTAAGGATGATGAGATCAGTTACCATGAACTACCAGCTAGATTCTCGAAATCAGCCTCTACATTTTGAATGTCTTTACTAGTATCATCTGCACATACTTTAAGTGTTGCAATTTCAGATATCTTACTCTTCTTCCTCCACAACAGGAATGCTTGCTTTTCTTCTAGTTCTCTCACCCTCTTTTGGTTTGCATTCATCTCCTCATTTATTTTAGTTAATTCATTAGAACATTGCTTCGCTTGCAGTACAACTTCTTTTGAATGTTGTTCAAGATGTGCATGTCTATCTTTTATCGCTAACAACTCCCTTGTTCGGTCCCTTACTGCCTTCACATCAAATCCCAGAATTTCAAATTCAGGAAGAATATCCAAATTGGTGGTAAAAAGGTTCCTAGGATCAGCAACTGTCAACTCAGAAGTCTTCTGCACCAAGGACGCAAAGTTCAACATGTGAGCAACAGCTAAACCTTCACGGAGGATTTCTTTCGATTTAACCAAGGGGTGAAAATGCGGCTTTTGAGGCATGACTTTGAAAATTCCCATAGATTCAACTGCTTTCCAGATTTCTAGGCTCTTTACAAAAGGTAAGCCATGACCCTCCTCTGGCTCATTGTCACCTGTCAAGCCAACTATAGGAGACTGCACCATTAATTCATGAGGTTTCTCCTTTGGATCATTCCATTGATTTTCAAATCCAGGGGGGAAATCTCCTAGGTACAATCGATATCAGAATCAGAAAATTTTACTGAAAAAGGGAACATGAATCATGATAATATGTTACATTATTTACCTGAATCATTTTCGTGGCATATTAATTGAGGTTGTTCTCCCTTTTTATGAAGAACTCTGCCAGACTCTCCAGCCACCTTGGTTATCTTTCTCTGAGAATCTGCCCTCCCTATTGACATTGTTTGAGAACATACAAAGTCAGAAAGAACTACCAGTTTGATAATCAAAACAAAAAGAAAAATACGTCATGAAAATCACATCCTCCCTTTATCATGTTCCTTCCTATTGTATGCATTTCTCAGTGGTTATCAGTTCGAATAAGTCATGACTAGCATATGCAAGTTAGTACCATTGTCAACAATTTAATTCGCAAGCTGCAGCTGATATCCTACTATCCCAATAATAGTCATATGTGTTACTGGTTCATTCAGAAGTTTTTAATAAATGCTAAAACAACACCGATATTCATTAAGTTGAAGTGGATTTTAAGTTGTGCCCAACATGCTCGCTCCAACCCTGAGATCACAGATGACTCAACTTACGTGGCTTTGTATTCTTCAGGAACTATTTCTTCAAGAACACCAGCAGAGGCATTTGGATTGGGTGATGTGAGGATAAAGTTAGTTGAGTGTGGGGTTTGTTTTTGTATTGGGGTTTCAGTTGTCGTCTGATTGTAACAATGGGTATTTAATTCCCTTTTAAATAAAATTTAAGGCACTCTTTTCCTCCTTCCGCTGATTGTCTGTTCTACTTATGGAATAGACAGTTATGAAGGGGATTTTTAACGAGGCCTACTATTCTTATAAAAAAATTGTATAAAAAATTAAAACAGTAGAAGTAAGTTCTGAAATTAGATGATAACAGAAACTGGTAGCTTCATGTTATTCTATTTCTTTACCAACAGGAGATCGGCTGATTCGAAGCACTGATTTTGGTTGCTTCCTTTTGAGCAAACCATCTTCTTTCTGATGTCGGCTCATACCGTGTTCCTTGTGCAAATTCATCTCCTGCATGGATAGAAAACAAGTTCGGAAAGCAAATCCTTTACTTTCAGCGGTGAACCAATAAAGTAATAAATAATTTAACTGTCTCACTCTATTATGTCAAAGTACAATGCATGAATTTTAAGACTACATCGTGGTCTTTTTCCCCCATGTTCATAAATTAAATCAAATGAAGTAAAATTCAAAAGCTGACACGAAGAAACAATTGTTCCTTACAACTTCATAGAAACAAACAGTGCTTCCATTTTTTGTGTTTAAAGAAAATAAGAGATATTAGAAGTTAGAACAGTAATGATTTAAAGATCAACATAAATTTCTTTTCAGCACAAACAGAAGATAGATTTGTAGATACATGTTTTATCAATGCTTTTATTGGCAATTTCAAGGAACATGGCAAGAAATGATAAAAAAAATGCAATTTTTTAGTTCGAGTTAATTTGAGAATGTCTAACAGAAAATTGAATAATTTCACTCTGTCCATCAAAGAGAAACTGAAGGGCGTTCCTGCATCTTAATTTCTTTTTTTCTTCTAAAGAATTCACAAAAGAAAAGAAATCACTTCCCATAAAAATGGTACAGTATTAGGGGAGAAAACACGGAAGCCCCTACTTATCACCATATCCCATTCTACTCCCACCCAACACCCAAAATCCACCAACCCCACTATAGGAAAAAGAGTATGTTTCTCTCATTATATTCAATGCCAAGTTTCAAGCTTGATCAAATCAGCCTTCTTTTTTACTTACTTGTAGACTTTTATGTAAAATACCTCTTTGGGAACACTGCTATATTCTTCAGTCACTGATGAGCCACTCATGCATTCAACCGACAATCCTCTGGTGACTGAAGATTCAACTTCCTTTGTCACTTTTTGAACTTCAGAAACTTCAATACTTGCTGCTACCTTTAAATTATTCATTTTTCCTGCAAGCCATTCTTGCTCATCTTAGTAAATTATTACACAGAATGCAGAGAAATTGAAGTTTCTCAAGCTATCACAGAGAATGTATACCAGCATCTAGATGCTTAGGACCTTCAACATGAAATTTTAGCATTCTTCCATATTTTTTACGCAGACCAACACCTACCTGCATAACTTCAATTTTTGGTTGGTCAGTGGTCTAAATGTGTTTAGTGGGGAGGGGACAGCTGATTAGAGATCCGACTTATAGTTATGGAAGGGGAAAGGAAAAGAAAAATGGATGGTGAGCAGAGCAGAGACATTCTCTTGAAAGCAAACAGAAAAGAATAAGAGAATTTTGAGCAGATACCACCAACGGGATTTAACCACCAACTTTCATGTAAAGATATAGAGAGGGAAATGCCTTTTTTAAAGATCATGATCAATAGTCACATAATTGAAACTCAAGTCCAGGAACAAATCCACATAAACACATTAGCAAGCATTAGTGGATCAATCGTTTGAGTTTTATAATATTGCTTGCAGCCATACACAAGCCTTTTACTTAAAAATATATAGTTAGGAGGAGCTCAGCTAAACTACACTTGGATAGAAAAAAACACTAGTTGACACTACTTAACACAACTCAACACATTTACATTGTGTTTAAAAGGAAGTAAACTGTTCAGATTATCCTAATTGTTTAGATGATGACCCCCGAGCCCCAATAAAGCAGACTAAGGATTTGAAACAGAGTACTCTACAGCTTTAATCCTTTCCCCACCCAAAAAATAGAAAGTTTTTATATTGAGATACAATGCCTACACTTCAAAACAAGGAAGAGCTGTTAGGAAAAACTTTCAGATTCAAGGAGTGTGAGTTTCCTAAGCTTACATGTTTGAACTTCTTGGAAGGATGTAAAGGTGTAGCATCACCTTCAGGTGTTGTCTGCCTTACTTGCTTACTCTTTGCGGGTTCTTTAGATGCCATCGACGGGCGCATCTTATTCTTTCTGGAAGATACATAGCAAAGTTCATGTTTTTTGCTGCTACATTTTACAGCATCAGAACTTTTGAGCTGAATATTTGTTTCAGCCTCTTTGGCTATGTTGCAAGATAGCTCCAGCTTTTGACAATATGAAGAGAAAACTTCCTGGAAAAAAGGTCCAATTAAGTGAGCAGAAAGCAACTTGAGCGCACAAAATTTTGCAGGCCACTATTTTTGTTGATTATATGCCTCATACATGGGCCAACTTGGAAAATAGTTAATTTATTTCAACTAACTTATTTTGTACAGTTAGTTGAGCAGAACTGCGTTCAAATTAGAAGACCAAAATCACAGCAATAAAAACTCCTTGCCAGGAATAGTCACCCAAAAGGTAACAAAAGCAAAAGACTAATAATAGTCAACCGTAAGTGCCAAGCCACTTGGGCATTATAAATGAAGCCAAAACCTATATACAATAAACATGAGATCAGCTGAAAAATTTGGAGCCCAGAAAGCAAATGCATTTGGAAAAGAAGCATAAAACATTCAAAACAAAGAAGGGAAAACCTGAAATTTGGAGGGTTTAACCCATCCGCCATTAGTCCACTTCCAGTGAGGTCTCAAACTAGAAGAAGAAAATTCAATCTCTTCAGGTGGATCTGGAAAAGACACAATATACCTCTTTGGGTTGTCAAGAACTGCAGAAATAGAACCAGTCCACCACCCATCAAGGTGAAACGCATCCACCACCTCTTTTACTTCAAAACACTTGTCACCAGGGATTTTGAGCTCTGGAGGTAATGGCCTAATGAAGGAAAGCTCAACACTTTCGGTCAATGGCATTTGATTATCATCTTCAACTAAGTGCTTGTACTGAACCAAGACCTTGCCTTTAGTTTTGTCCTCTGGGAGTTTCAGAATGGTACAAGTAAACCATGCTCCTCTAAGCCCTTCTTCATCAGAGGTTACTTCGACCTCTCTGCCTTCGCTCAAAAATAACTTGGGATCAATGCCTCCCTCCATAGTTTTGGTTTTTTGGGTTTCAAGAGAGAGATGTTTCCTCAAAGAAAGATGTACTTCATCATTCTTTTTCAACCTATACTCAAATCTCTGTCCTGTGGAGAAGTCAGCAGGCACCTCCTTAAATATGGCTAAATCTTCACCAGATTCACTCTCATTCTGATTTTCATCCCTTTCTAGTTCAGTTTGTGAATCATCATATCTAAGTGTAGGGGGTGTACGGGGCAACTGACATGTTTCATCACTTAAACTGACAGATTGTTCGCCACCTTCTATTGGTTGCCTAAGAGCACCAGGCAACTCTGTTCCACTAACCTTCTCATCTAAGTGCTCGACATAGATATCTACAACTTTAGTCTTCCTTAACTGACTTGACATTTCTAGGACCCCTTTATCATCCAATATTAATTTCAACCCTCCATCCAAAGACTTCCCCTCCTCTACATAGTATACTTTCACTGCCATCCCTATATCGTATCCTAAGGACTTCACTGCTCCTAGTATAGTCCAATAACTAATGCAATCAATATCTTCATCATACTCAACTTCAGACCCATTTATGTATTGAACTGTTGGGGTTCTCAACATTTTCCCACCATGATGATACCTTAGTTTACAAACACCAGCACTCATGCTACAAAGACAATACACAAATAAACAAACAGAAATAAAACAAGCACAAGACATATAACCATGCAAATAGAATATACTAAACTATACTAATAAAACAACATATTAGTTATCTCAAAAGTATAGGTGTTTAAAACAAACAAAACACTGTCGTATACAAATTGTTGTGCTCAAGCAAAATAAAGGGGCAAGCAATAAAGGTTGTATCATAATAAATGGCAAGCAATAAAGTGATTTTACAAGTGTGTACAGCTTCTATAATAAAATATTTATATTCCTATCGTTTTTGAGAAAGGATTAACTAAAAACAACGTATTTCACAAGTTGAGCAAAGGCCATTTTACTTTGTTAATTGCTTTTTTGATTTATGTCTTTTTTATTAACTTCAGACAATTATTTTTCTTCTGTGGTTCTTCAATACGACAATTTTAACATGTGATGACATGGACTTTTTGCCACATGTCACGACCACATTGGTTGTTGAGGTTCCATTAGAACAAATTGACAAATTCAGGTACCAAATTGGGGGAAAAACCATGGATACCACATTAGAAAAAGTGAAAATTCAGGCACTAAATGGTATATTAAGCCTAAATTTATTTATTAACATAAATAAATAAAAACTTAGCTACACTTATTTATGTTAATACTTGATTTTATGATAGAGTTTAACTTTTCAATTATTTTACTAATTAAATTGATACCACTTGAATCACAATAATAATCATGATTTTTCACAGTAACCTATATAGAAATTGAATGGTCAACTCATCTCTAAAGAAGGTTACTTTCAAGAGGTTCTTTCCATGTTTCAAGCTTTACCACGACTAATTCCAATTCGACAGTCCATATGCTTTTACTAATAAGTTTTTTTGGTAAAAAACTTAGCTTTAAGACCAAATAATATCATCAAAAGCATGAGGCAAAGAAGCAAACCAATACAAACCATATATTCAGGGACGAAGCCATGTATTGGCAGGGAGGGGTTGTTGCCCCCCCTCCAAAAATTTTGGTATAATAACATTTTTGGTCCTTTTATTTTAAATCTTAATCAAATAAGGCCTTTGTCCCTAGACTTTAAAGCTTAATGGATTTTTGACCCACCCAATGTTTGATCCCAGCTCCGTCACCCCGGATATATTACAGACAAGCAAGGGACCACTTGGAACAACAAAGTTCAAACAATTTAATGGTGGGGAAACAAGCTTCGTGAAATTCAACGACAGTGGGCCACAACACAATGAGTCAAATACCGATTCTCAACGATCGTATGCTTCCAGAGTGACATGCAAGGCCGATTCTCAACGATCATATGCTTCCACAGTCGCATGCATGGCCACGTAACAATCACAGTAACATAAAACTAACGAAATAGCACAAGCATCATCAGGGTTTAGCACGATTACCTGTCCTCTTCGACTCCACTCTCGATTCGTATTTCCTCCTTACACCACAATCACAGTTCCAATAGCAAAAGTAGGGATTTCATTTCGGGTGCAATTTTGGGTTTTCGAGGTTTCAAATCGGATTTCAAAGGACGAGCGTTTCAGTCGAAGCCTTGCTGGATTCAAAAGAGGGTTTGGGGCTTTGCAGTCATTTTCAGAAGATGGCACCCCAAAAACCCGGTTTTTACGAAGGATTTACAATGGTCGCTTCGGTTTAGGGTCTGATTTCTTTTTGTCTTTTCAGTCTGATTGATTTCAGCCCAAAGGTTTTTTTAGTATACATTTTGTACTTAATTAGATCATTTCTCTTGAATTTGTTATCTAAAGAATTTTGTTTTCAAATTACTATCCAAACTTTAATTTCTTTTTATTATTTCATTTAATAATTTTGGTCAGTAAAATTTATATTTCCTATCAGTTTTATTTTAATTTGCAAAAATTTAATAAATTTGGCTGTAACATTTAAAATTTAATTATTTTTTTGTGATAATGTCAAACTAAGTGAGTCTGATGGATTAAAACAACATTTGAATAATTGAATTATACTTTAAAACAACAAGTTACTTTTATACTTTTATTATACTTGAGAAAAAAATCTTTAGGTGTTAACAGGAGAGAATTAGCCAAGTTCAGATGTTAACTTAGGAACAAAAATTCTATAGGCATAATCTTGAGAGAAAATGCATAGTTCATGTAAAGCCAAAATTGATTTTTGATATAACAATATTTTTCAAGGACTTAATTACAAAATAAAATAAATTTTTAAATACTCAAAAGACTCACAAAATGAAAAAGATTCAAACTTTAAGCATTTCTAAATCAAAATCCAAGTATCCCAAATTTTTTCTAAGTATTTTTCAATCTAAATTTTTGAAGTTTAGTCCAGGCATACTGATACGGTTACATCCGTATAGATGCGGTTTTGGCTACTGGAAACGAGTCAAGAAAAGTGTACCGATACGCTCCTTGTCGTATCGATACGGTTTTCAGACTCGACGTTATCCTGAAAACTAAAAACTACTTACCGTATCGATACATTCCTTTCCGTACCGATACGAGTTGGTAAGATTTGAAAAATCTTGGCATTTAATTTTTGACCATTACCTTGTCAGATTATTGGAACCAAACATTTTAAAAATTGGTTAATAGTACCGATTCGCCTAACAACCGTACCGATACACTTTTTTGGTTAACAAAGTCTCTAGATTCTAGTGAGCAAAATCGGTACCGTACGCACTATGATGTACCGATCCCCTATTTAAAATGTGGTTTTCGTACCGATACGCCTCTTCGCATATCGATACGTTATTTGTATACAACGACTATTTCTTCTTTTGACAGGTACCGATACGGTGACGCGAGTACCGATACGGTAGGTTGTAGAACTGCATTTATGGTGGGAAAAAGAGAGCCCAACGGCTCTATTAATGATGACAACCACCCAAACAGTTAGAATTCAATGAGGAGGTATAAAAACAAGCCATTAAAGCTACAACAATAACTATTAAACAATTCAAGCACATTTAAGCAAAAATTCAATCCATTTGAGCCATTTAGAGTTAAACCCTCATTACCCAACTTATGTATTTTTCTTGTATTCATTTACTTCAAGTTTGGGATTAGACTAAACTTGTATTTGGACAATTATTCACCTATTGTGAGGTATTCTATTTGTTTCCAAAACTTCTCTTGTAAAGAGTGGGTCTTGATTAAGCTTTGGGTAGAAAGCTTAATCGGTTTGTAAGGTTTCCTCCTAATTCGAGAAAAGAGGAAGAATTTCTAGTGAAATTGGTTGAAAATCCTTAGTAGATCTAGAGCTTGTTCTAAGCTTGAACCACTATAGATCTCTTGTGTCTTCAATTTTATTTTACCAATTTCATCCTTCAAATTTTTAAAAGCCAATTCATCCCCTCTTGGCCATTTATTCATCGATTGATCCACTCAACAATTGGTATCAGAGCCTAAATCTTTAAGAGATTAACATCTACAAGAGGCGATCCTTGAAGCAATCTGATATGATTCCGATTGAGAATTCTGAATCATATATGATGTTGCCCAATCGTGATTCGAGTAAGAACTTGAATGTCGTTTGCCGAGGCAAGTTAGTTGTCGTGGCAAGTTGGTTGCTGTGGCAAGTTGGATATGAAGTTGTTGTGGCAAATTAGTTGTCGAGGCAACTGGGTTTGTGATATGAAAGGATAGTGTTAAAAATTATGGTGGAAGGAAATATAGATATGGAAGATAATGGTGGTGGTGTGGGCTTTGTAGATTTGAGAATGATGACGGATTGTGACCTGCTAGCTATAAAGAGCTAGGAACCAACAATATAAAGTAATT
Organism: Hibiscus tridactylites; assembly: GCA_958450335.1. Taxonomy (NCBI): domain Eukaryota; kingdom Viridiplantae; phylum Streptophyta; class Magnoliopsida; order Malvales; family Malvaceae; genus Hibiscus; species Hibiscus tridactylites. The sequence goes on along the minus strand of OY288272.1, from coordinate 78,299,644 downwards.
GAAACGAAGTGATAGAGGATGGAACATGACCCACTGGCTATAGAAGAGCTATGAACCAATGCTATAAACAAATGAATGGATGTAGACCACAATAATAACTTGAAGCCGATAATGTTCTTCAAAATAATAAGATTGAAAGCAACCTTTCAAAGAGTTTTTAATATAATTCATGAGCTGTGTAAAAATGATCCTAAGGTTCATATTTATAGTATTTCTAGGTAGCATATGAAAAGTCATACAAAGATGAAACATTCTCATCAATTCATAAATAAAATGCACTTGAATGTTTAGCCTTTTCATCTTCAAAGCTAGCCAAATATCATAGATCATTTGGGGATGAATCTAGACAATTTGAAGTTGAATATGGCCTTAATTTCGTCCAAGGGATGAAGGACTCTTGGCCTGCCTTGTCTTGCTTTCCTATGAAAAGAAAAGGGGATGGATGTAAACATTGAGTGAATGTAGACACCCTTATCGTCCACTAGGAGGTGACTTTTCCTATTCCATGTTGATCTTCATCACTTGATTGTCTTAATAAGTGGATTAAATCAGCCTTCATTGCTTTCTCCCTTGAAGAATTTGAACAACCACTTGAATTGGATGATAAAAATTAGCTTTTAATACCTTAAATAGGTGAATAAAGAAGATCGTCAATGGCTTGTCTCTTAGATGAAGTTGAAAAGACTCCTCCTTGGTTCAAGCTTCATCTACACGTCCATGCACCTAGTCACAGAGATAGACCTTATTCAAACTTTAAATAAAAACATACATGAATGATCTACTTCCAAGAATGAACTATAAGGTTAAATGCAATGCTTGCTTTAATGAACAACATGCTTATTGAATGCAATGAGTATTTATGCAAACTTTAATTTCTCATGCAAATTCATACATAAGTAAAATAAAGTATTCCTCCCTTGTTGTTGGTCTTTCTCCTTCTCGTTCCAAGCTTGTCATAAACAAACTTTCCATGGATGCTTGGAACTTCTTTGCCCTTGCACGTGTAATGGGCCCGCTTAGGTATTCTTTCGGGTCTTTGATGCTAGGAATCACATCAATCCCTCCCTCTTTAAGGCGATTTGTCCCCAAATTTTCATCGACGTCATAAGAATATAAGTCAACAACATTGAAGGTAACACTAACATTAAACTCTCCCGTGAGGTCTAATTGATATGCGTTGTCATGATCCTCTTGACTACTTGAAATGGTCCATCTCCCCGAGGCATCAATTTGGACTTGTGTTGGGCCGGAAACCTTTCTTTTCTCATGTGCAACCACACCCAATCTCTCGGCTCAAAGGTAGCTCATTTACGACCCTTGTCCGCTACTGCTCATACTGCTTGGTTCGCTTCTCAATGTTCTCACGCACTTGTTGATGGAGCTTTTTAACAAATTAAACCTTGTTGTGTCCATCCTTATTCACGATTTGTTCCATGGGTAATGATAATAAATCCAATGGAGTTAATGGATTGAATCCATACACCACTTCAAAGGGCGTGTGTCCCATAGTGGTATGAATTGAGCGATTGTATGCAAACTCCACATGTGGTAAGCTTTCCTCCCATATTTTCAAATTCTTTCGAATAATGGTCCGGAGCAGCATGAGCACTTGGTTCACCATTTCTGTTTGACCATCCGTTTGAGGATGACAAGTGGTGGAGAATAAAAGCCTTGTACCGATCTTACTCCACAATGCTCTCTAGAAATGGCTTAGGAACTTCACGTCCCTATCAGATACAATGGTCCTCAGAATGCCATGGAGTCTCATGATTTCCCTAAAAAAATAAGGAAGCAACATGTGAAGCATCATTAGTTTTGTTACAATGAATAAAATGGGCCATTTTAGAAAATCGGTCCACCGCTACAAAGATGGAATCCTTATTATTCTTTGTACAGGGTAGCCCTAGTACAAAATCCATAGAAATGTCCATCCATGGTGCTTCCAGAATATGTAGTGGTGTGTAAAGCTCATATGGCATGACCTTTGACTTGGCCTTCCTACAAGTGATGCAACGTGCACATAACCTCTCCACATCTCATTTCATTTTGGGCCAATATAGGTGCTCTTGAAGTATGCCCAACATCTTAGCTATCCCAAAATGTCCAATTAAGCCCCCATTCATGGGCTTCTTTGGCAAATAACTCACGTGTGGAACCTTGTGGGATGCATAACCTTCCTTCCTTGAATAGGAACCCATCATTCCTAGTGCATCCTTAAATTATATGGCCCCATCAACCACGTTTCATATACTCAAAACATGCTTTAAAACATTAGGTAAATACAATTAAAACAAGTGCATTCAAAAATCTCACAATAGCACAATCCGAGAGAGAAATTCACTTTACTTACTTCTGAACTTAGTAAAGCGTTTCAAGCTCTTACTAAGTTCCCAAAACCTTTTCTAAAATGTTTCCACGCTGAAAAACCAAGTTCCACTCACCGTCTTGCAAAACCACACTCACCGACGCACAAATTAAACGTCTGAAGCCTCCAAAAACACTTTGTTTGATTCTGAAACACTATCGCCTATTTTCAACACATTAAAACAGAGGTTCAATGCATTAAAATGTATCCACAACACCAACACTCAAAAGGAAACCAGCAGCCATACTCTAAAGCATCAATTTACCCAATCGACACAACCGAAAACTCAATCGATTGATCTCTAAACTCAGCCCAGCCATCTACCAACACATGTAACACATTTTAAGCATCAATCAACATCCAAAAGCAACCTAAAACCCTCCTTATACCTCCAGCAACTCGGATTCCACATTACACCAAAAAAAACCAACTATAAACACCTTAAAAACCAAAGATCTCAAGGATTTCGGGATTAACATGATTAAGACTTTATTTCAACATCATAAACCTTTCAAAACCCATTTAGAAATCATCTCAAACAAACCAAATCAACACAACTCCGAAAATCACATTTTAATCATCTTTTTCAACAAGATTTCAACATTTTATTAAAACTACAATGAAACCTGAATTAGAAATTTAGATAAAGAGTCAAATATCTTGGGAATTTCATTAAAGAACCTTTATTAGAGGGTTAGCATGAATTTTACCTCTAATCCTTGCTTCTCTTCCAATTTGGCAAGTTTAGCTTTCCAGAATCTTGAAGAAATTTGAGAGAAATCACCAAGGATAAGTTGGAAATCAAAAGAGGAAAAGAAAGTGAATGAAATCTGGAATTGAGAGAAATAGATAGTATTTGACTGAAGAGAAATGAAATGATCGTCAAATTTCCTTAACTAAATTAACTACCTTTTGATTAAATCAATAAAAGCCTTTTTAATTATTTAATAAATCATTTAAAACACATGCCAAATTAGAGAAAATGCTTAATTGCCAAATAGCTCCCTAAAGATTCTAAGACTTTGACTCTTTTTTGAAAAACACTCTTTTTTCACAGTTTTAAAACTTTACATTTTGGTCACCGCCCAAAATGTATACTTTCCAAAACCCATTTTGCAAAATTTATTTAACCAACCTCTTAAATATAATTTTATAGGATTTTAGGAATTTTTATCATATTTTTATCCCATCCCGAACCTTGATTTCCCTAAACCACCTTTTATGATTCGAACCGCCAACCTCCGGTTCCACTAGCCTGACCCGGCACGCAAAACACCCAGACTCAAAATCGGGGTGTTACACCTCGTGCTTTCTTCATGTTCATTCTTTAGACTTGACCAAAAACCCAAGGTAGAAACTTACTTCAAGCCCCTATACTTTCTAACATATGCATTCTTTCTTTGATATGTTAATGAAGACTGGTGCAGGTACAAGCTTTCTTCTTCTGTAATGTCAGTTTTGCAAAAGAAAAAGAATATCATCAGTTAATAAGAATTCTTCCTGAAGTAATGTGAAATATCTTTGATTTTTCTACTTGATGCTCCAAGATCTTTAGAATCACAGCTCATTCTACCTAAAGTATCTCGATCTTTAGTCTAAAACTTGTATAAGGTCTCTTGTTTCTCTTCCTTTGTTGCCCGATCCCTTCTACGCTTGGAACATATATTACTGAGTCTACTCCTTCAATATTGAAGCCGTAGGTTGAAATTCTTCTTATTTCTTGCTGGTCTTGGTAGATTCCTACCAAAAAATGCTTTAAATGTATGAGTTAGCATGCTCTTATCTTATGGATGCCTAACTATATGATCCATGAATGTTGTCAATTGAGGACAACTTGAGTAAGCTTTCATTTTCAGGGAAGCTCAAAAATTTCTTGCTTCATGTTTCATTAAAACTCTTTTGCTGCCAAAGCAACCCATCTCACACTCAAGTTCAATCTTCAGGATCTCTGAATTATTTGATCTAAAGCGCATTTTTCAGGTTTTCACTTTATATTGCTTTTCTCAAAGCGCCCTTTCGAGTTTTCACTTTGGTTTTTTTTCTTTTTCTCAAGGAGCCCTTTCGGGTTTTCACCTCTGTTTTTCTTTTCTCTTTTTCTCAAGGCGCCCTTTCGGGTTTTCACCTCGGCTTTTCTTTTTCCTCTTTTTTTTCCTTTTTCCTTTTTCTTCTTTTTTTTCCTTTTTCTTTTTCTTATCAAGCTGATCATATTAGTGGTCTGACAACATCAATTTAAATTTCTTTTCTCAATAAAGGAACATGGAGCTGCAAACATTCTCGTTCAAATCTGGGAAGCTAATAAACAACAATAGTTTGAGGTGCAGCAATACTACCGTAGCTCGGCGATGTCTTAAAAGCATTTCCAAACTTCATAAACTGTCCCAACTGAGATATTGCTAGGTGAGCATAGCAAATAAGAGCAACGACAGAGACGATAATGGTGCTCCTTTGATACACATGGGACAGAGAATAGACAAGTTCCTAAAAATGGTCTACCGATAAAAACCAACCTGATCCAAGAGTCTATGATAATGTGTTGGTCCTGTGGTTCCAAACATCCCAACATGAGCACAGAGATAAAAAGCATTGTTCTTCGGCTAGCAGACTTTGTTGTCAATAACAGTTCCTGGTTGTACATTGTTCGGAGATCCCTACTGGGAGAAAAACTTAGTATAGTGGCCTTTTTGCGCAACAACCACCATAAACCTTGGGTTCCAACTCTCATCAAGGAACTTGCAAGCCTCTATAACTTGATCTAGTGCTTCATCATTCTTTCATTTCTATGTAATTGCTGACGTGGGATTCAACATTATCTTTACCCTTTTCACCCTCATTTAATATTCATGGGTCATGGTTTCAAAAGAGTTTGTCATCTTTGAGACGACATAAATTCTTCTGTAATGTTCTCTGTAGTATTGCCCCACTCTTGAATTCAACCATCATCTTTGTTCGTGCTAACATTCACAAAGCTTTCTTGTCTTGCAATGCCTTAGAAGTGACAATCTTCAGACGTAATGATCTTTGCTTTTGAACCTTTGATGGATCAATCCTGCTGCAGTTTTTCTCCAAAAGATGGCTCATGGTCTCTCTTTGCCCCAGGGTTGGCTATGTTACTTTCTTGCAGTTTTGTTTTAATGTTTCTGACACTCAGAGTTGCGTCATTTTCCTCGTCATACTTTTCATCATTAATCAAGTACCGAGGCCACCTCTTGTTCTGCATGCACTTAAAGGATTAGTACATCATAATAATACCCATGAAATCCTTTACTTTTCTCATATCTAATTGATTTATATGCAATATGCTTATTGAAACGATAAGTGAAAGGCTCAAATATTATTTTAATCGCTTGGAATAATTTGATAAGTCATGACAAACATGATAAATTTAATGCAATGGCCCAAGTACCCACTGTATGAAGGAGCGAGACCCTTTCAACCGAAATAGAGCCTTCCAAACTCAAATTTACTCAAAATTGCATATTCCGAGAAGATTTCTTATCGGATGCCTAATCTCAAATACTTTTGAATTGCCCTTTCAAGTTTTCAGCTCAAATTCTCCTCTGGTTTCAAGATGCCCTTTGCGAATTTTCATCTTGAACCCCCATTTTCTTTTCATATTTCTTTTTTTTATTTTGATTTTTTTATCTAAGGCTCCCTTTTGGGTTTTCACCATAAATGTTTTCATTTTGCGAAGCACCCCTTTTGGATTTTCACTATATTTTTTTCTTTGTTTTCCTTTTTTCAATCTCTTTTTTAATTCTTCGAGCGTAATACTTCTTGACTGAGTCTGATTTTATCGAATTACTTGGCTCATCTCTGGTTAAAATCAACGCTCTTCCGAAAAGAGGTCTCCTTGATGTGTAACCCTTTCCAATTAGGCATCCATTTTTTAACGAAATCTTTATGAACTTTGCAAGATCTTTTCAAGCACTAGATCCCCCCTCAAAATTCTTTTGGACGAACTTTCGTTGTTGTGAGCTCGCATCGTACATCTAACAATGTCAAATTACTTTTACTCTCCTCTCTTCAATGAGATTCAACTGACCTTATCGAGCTCTTACTTATTCTGCATCGTCCAATTTCACATCTGTCAATACTCGACAACGAAACCTGAACCCTAATTAGCCATGTTGCTTCTGTCTATAAACCAAAGAATACAATGTTGCCTATGTTAAGGTGCACACTGTGGATCTAAATACATACAAGGTTAACGATAATTTTTCATGTCAGTCTTTGCAAGTCTTTGAGGTAATCTTTTGGTGTTTAGTTTGTCGAGTCTATTGCCCCATTTGTCGCTGAGCAATTAATCACATAATTATGATGACTTGTCTTGAACTGCTCACCAATCTTTTGATATAATCTTGTTTTTCACATTAGAGGCGCCATCAATGACAACTCTCTTGGGAAACCATATCGACAAATAATCTCTATTTAGCATCTTGCAAGTTGTTACTCTTGTAATACCGACATAGAAATAAGCTTTCATTCACTCGGTAAGGTGGTCAATCACGACCAGGATAACACGGTATCTTTGGAGGTTTTTGAATAAATCTGCCTTATACAGTAAAATGCGTTGTAGTCTCTCTCAAGCATAATCTTCCTAGGGGTTCACTTTCTTTTTTCTTGTCATGCACATCAAATCCTTATATGGGAGACTAAAGTCCAAAGACTCTTGATCATCTGAAGCACATATCGCCAAGAAACCCAATATCAAACTCTGATGATAATATTTGCCAATGAGCCGTTCTTTAGTCAATGCTAATATTTCCATCAAGAGTTTTAAAGGATCGATTCTTGAGAACGAGCAAATGGAATGATACACATATTTTTTCTGAGCCCTCGGGCTACCGAAACAACACGGCTTTTAAATTGGCGGATACCACATTTTGTAATTGATGATTCTTTGCTCAGATAATAAATGTCTCTTTTCTTCATGTCTCATCATGTTGGCCCAATGCACCCCATTGAGTTTTATAAGCTGTTAAAGAATCAATGACTAAACTGGAATTGGTGTTGTCAGAATTGTGTACTTTTGAAAAATGCTTCTTGATCTTTCTAGGTTTTCTTTGTATTCTTCATCTCATACTCTTGGATCAGTCTCTGTCAGCAACTTGAACATTGAACCACATTTTGTCTATTTGTTATGATGAATAATTCAATCTAATTTTAATCTATTTTTAATATATTTATTTAAATCTAAATCAGATGATTTTAATCTAATTTTTTAATCTATTTTTTATTTAATATATTTATTTTCCTCCAATCGGGTGTCGACACGTGTCGACACCTGATTGGTTAATTAATTTTATTTATTTAAATTAAAATTAGGATTAAATTTATATAATAAGGAACTAACAAGGACCAAATGTGTAATTATACAAATTTTACTTTAACGGCCACATCACCATTTTAACGGCCGGTGGTCAAAATAGGTCCATTTAAATAGTTAAGTGGTCGAAGTTTAAATTTTTGTAGTTCAATGGTCAAAACAGGTCAAACCCAATAATTGAATAGTCACCCAGTTAGTTTACCCCATTACTAATTAGTTAGATGAAATAAAGATACATAATTAAACTAAATAAAAATAATTAAACATGAGACCTAAAAACCTAGCATTTTAAAGAAAATAATAAGCCCAATGAACTGAAGATACCAATTTAGATGTGAAATCGAAAATTTACAGATATTTGAGTTTTTTCTTTTTAGATTTGGATAATATTCAAAATTTTATTTTAAAATTACTATTTGTGTGTATTTAAAGAAAATGCGAGTAAACACCTTCAATTATACATTATCTTAATCTCATTACTTATTTGATTGTAGATTCAAATATATGAATTTGACTCTAAATTAAAAATAAAAGATATGTTTGTTTCTAAGAGGATTTGAACCTCAATCATCTAAATTTTAACAGATTTAGATTCAAATTTGTATGAATTCTATTTTTTTTAATTCAAATATCTTGTACTTTCTAAGCTAAGGCTAACATAAAAGGAAAAGAAGTGGACTAAGCGCGTAGACCCATATTTTCCTGGGTTTGCCCAACGAAGAACAATTGAGATGTATCAACCTGATCCAAGCCCATACCCATAGAAAGACCCCAAAATCACCGTATAAAAAGGTTTACAGTTTTAAGGAAGGGTTTTAGAAAGAAAAAGGTGGTTTCTTTCTAGTTTGAAAACCGTCTCCTGCTAAAATTCATTCCAAATTCCAGAAAACCCGTTTAATTTTAGAAAATGGGTCTCAAGCAAGAAGATATACTTCTCAATAACAACTCAAATGCTTCTGAGATACCCGTGGACAAGCAAAAGCTTGCTGCTCCAATCAAATCAGCTGTTGACAAGTTTCAACTTGTCCCGGAGTTTTTAAAGGTGATTTGATGTTAATTTGTTATTTTTTTTTGTGAAGATGTTTATCTTTTTGAACTAATGTATGGGTTTTGGGTGAGTAGGTTAGAGGGTTAGTGAAGCAGCATTTGGATTCATTTAATTATTTCGTTAATATTGGGATAAAGAAGATTGTTCGTGCCAATGACCGGATTGTAGCCGATCTTGACCCCAGTATTTATCTCAGGTTTGAAGGCTGTTTTTGTTTATGTTTTGGGTTATGATTGCTACAAATTATATTTTTGCCGACTCGTTGATTGTTGCTAGTTATTATTATTTATTTAATTTTTTTTTTGCTTTAAAAGCAATATATAATCTTTTGAACAGTTAAAATAAATAAAGGATTTTTTTTTTGGAATAATTACATGCTATATTACTTTTGATATGGAATTGTTAATTTCAGATGTGTTATGGCTTAACTATTTGCTGTTTGTAATCAAACATGAGGAATTTTATTGTTAGTAGCATTTGAGGGAGAAAAGAGCAAGAGGTGAATTAGTGATATTAACAACTCATGGAGCCTTAGCTGTTTTTCTTTCATTAATTAGTTTGGTTGCCTTGTATTTTGTTGCTGGACATTCTGGTTATGACTTATCTGTATATGGTGAACTAAGTTTCCTATTGGCGTAATTTGGATTTGCAATTTTTTTTCCAGCTCTACTTCAATTGTAACTGGTGTTGCGGTGCAGGTTCAAAGATGTTAGAATTGGTGATCCCTCCATGACGGTTGATGGGATCGTTGAAAAGATCAATCCTCATACATGTCGATTGTCAGATATGACGTATGTAGGCATTCTTTGAATTATTATTATTTTCCTGGTGTTATAAAAACTGAAACTTTAAATGGAATAGTGAGTAGAGCATATTGTTCTGTTTCTTCTTGTTAATATGGTGTTAATTTTAAGGTATTCTGCACCGATATTAGTCAACATAGAGTACATTCATGGTAGTCATGGGCAGAAAAGTAGACTAGAAAAGGTACATCAGATGCTTTTTTGTTGTTTTTTTTATTCAGAATGATAGGTGCTTTGAATGTAATACTAAATCTTCTTCCCTGCAGAATAATCTTGTTATTGGAAGAATGCCCATCATGTTAAGGAGTTGCTGCTGTGTGTTATATGGAAAAGATGAAGCTGAACTTGCAAGGCTTGGTTCGTGTTCATTAAACTCAAAATAATGTCTGTTTCTTTTCACACTTTCTTCTTGTTATATATTTTTGATTTTTCATCCTCTGATATTAGGTGAGTGCCCTCTTGATCCTGGAGGGTATTTTGTCATTAAAGGAACAGAGAAGGTAATTAGATCATCTTTATTGTATACATATCTGTTTGCTTTGTTCTTCACTTGCCTCGCACACATACACATTCACTATAGCATGCTTTTTGTTTGGAAGTAATCGCTGTACTAATATACAATTAATATTCATGATGGGCCAGAAATTTGTAGTGTAGTAGTAGGTGAATCGTAGATTGAATGCATAAAAGTAAAAGGAATTAGTAGTATTGTTCTGCTAACTTCTAGTTTTACCTCTTTTGATCTAGTATGTTGAATGGACCCATCGGAAAATGGTCTTGTTCTTTTCTCTCTCGATCGTTGCCTGTTGGATAGGATTTTGTTAAGATGAAGTGATGATATAAATATAGATACTCTTCTATAAATGTACATTTTAAATCCATTTGGGGTTTTTAGTCCGTAGTAATAGGAATTTCTTCTTTTTACCTTATCATGTCTATGATCACAATATAACAACTTTTAAATCTAATAAGAATAATACATATAAATTTTACTTTAAGAGTTAATCATATCAAGGTTTTTGATGTTATAATTGTTTTCTTATATTCACTTTAAGTACTTGTTTTTCACACCTGCACTTTTTATGTGCTTTATGAGTTCCATTTGTGCAAAATTGACATAGACAGTCATATTTGTTTTGTATTTCTTTTCAAATTCTATTCTCAATGGAATTGACATATTTTTTGCTTCTCTTGGCCGTCTCTTATTTTTCAAATATTTATTGTTCCGTTTCTTGATACATTCTCGTCGTTGTATAGTGTCATGATTCTGCCAATGTCTTTCAGGTGATTTTAATACAGGAACAGCTCTCCAAGAATAGGATAATTATTGATGCAGACAAGAAAGGAAAGTGAGTTGTTCTTTCAATTTTTTGCACTTGCTAAGACTCTTCCACTACCTTATCACATGCTTTATTAGAATTTACTCGGTTCCATATACAACTTTGCTAGTAAAATTTATTGCTTGTTGTAGAAGAATATAAAGTAGGAGGTCTAAGTCTTGGTTTTTTTCTAGTTGTTCTTGAAGTTATAATGCAATTGGTCAGTATTTTATTGCTTACTAACGGTTTTACACTTTCTTAGCAATTAACCAATTAAAATTGGTCTGGCTTATGGCCATTTAGCATTGCTGCTTGTTGGAAGTCTGTTTTGAAGCTCATGGAAGGATTGAGAAGGAAACAATTTCTATTGATGCAATGCAATTTTAGCATGTTAAACTTTGTATTGTTATACTATTATTATTTTTTGTGTGCAGAACATGAAGTATTTATGCATTCATTTTTGAAATATAGGATTAGAAAAGTCTTTGTTATGGACTTATGGTTTCAACTTGGTATTGTGATCCTTTTATTGTCATTTCTACTCGGTTGTTATATCTATCTTCAACCATATAGTTTAGCCGTCACTTAGTTATTGTCATTTCCATTTCTATCTTTTTTCCCACCCTTTACATTTGTTCTAATTTTATCAGTTCTGCTTGATCCTTCGAATTTATTTTCACAGAATATCTTTTCGTTGCCATTTTTGTTCTCTGCTCCCAGTATAAATGCATCCGTGACAAGCAGTTCGGAAGCAACAAAAAGCAAAACAATTGTTCAGATGGAGAAAGAGAAGATATATTTGTTACTCAACCAATTTGCGAAAAAGGTTTTGTTGCATCTTTCTCTTCTTATTTTCTTCTTCCCCCCGCTCCTGGAAGAGTTGGCCATTTTTCATTATTAGACTTCAGTTTTTGCTGAGCATTGTTTTCTCATAGATTCCTATCATGGTGGTCATGAAGGCAATGGGGATGGAGAGTGATCAAGAGGTTGTGCAGATGGTTGGTAGAGATCCTCGTTACAGCGCCCTTCTGTTGCCTTCTATAGAGGTAAGCTATAGGGTGAAAAGTTGTTCATAATTTGTATTATTTAAAAGAATGGTAAATAGCTTCCTGAGAAGTCTTTTAGAAATGGCTTGAATGCTTATGAAAGGAATATAAGGATTTTAAAGATGTATATATTTCTTACTAAAGGGATAGTAATAGTTTGGTTGATAAAGAAGTGGAAGTTGAGGGAAGAGCTCCTTGGATGGTCTATTAATATGCAGTGTGGATCTATGAATGCATCAATATATGGGCAACATTTATGAGTGGATTACATAAATGAAGCTAGAGATGGACGGAAAATGACTCAGGTAAGAGTCGTGGAAGTTGATTTAATTTCTAAACTCCAATGGGATCTTATGCAGATCATGCAGGGTTCTTTTGCTCACATTTCTCAAGGAAATTGAAAAGTTTCTCATGCTATGTTACTTGGTGTTAGTGTCGGATAGGGGCATGTGTCCGATAAAGGTACTTGGAGGATCATATGTATATATCCGAGCCTGAATATGTGTCAAACACTGGTATTTCAAGAAAAATGAGTAGTCGGAGCAACATAGGTCTCAAGTGTCTACTATAAAAATCCACATTACTTTTAATTATACTAGGGTGCTAGTGTCGGATAGAGGCATGCATCCGGCCTGGGTATGTTCATTTTTTTCGCAATTTCCATGTATTTGGAGAACTTTTGGAGGATCATATCTCTATACCCGTGTGTGGATATGTGTTAGACACGGGTAATTAAAAAAAATTAATTAGTTGGAGCTACATAGGTCTCCAGTGCACCCTCTACTATAAAAGCCAAACTACTTCGTAATTATACTGAATTTAGGTTTTTAAAATGAAATTCAGTTTTCTATCATATACCCTGTGTGTTCCATAACATTTCCTTGGTAATATTTTTTGCATTCTTATAATCTTCCACAAACACATCCATTCTAAAATCTGCACTTTGTACATATCCATCCCTTCCTACACAATGTCATTGATTGTCTGGTAGTTTGTCAGTTAGTTTTGGCATTACATAAACCCTTTCCAACTCCTATCTAGATAAGATGTTTCCTAACTTGGTAATGTGTCTACTGCTTCGATGTCCACAGATTATCGCATACAAAATCCTCATTAAGTAATTTCACAATTTACTCTTTGTGACCCATTTTATGATTTATTCTTCAAGCATTGGCGTTATAAAATTAATCTGCATCTGTTATTTCGGTTTTATAACATGGTGTGACCTTCATGCTTGTTTAAAAAATATTTGTATACAATGTCTTCTCCACTATTCCAGTGTTATTCTTGTCTTTACATGGTGGTCTATGATTCATTGCTTCTTTTCCAGGAATGTGCAGGTTTGAGCATATATACCCGGGAACAAGCATTGGCGTACCTTGATACGAAGGTTCAATACTCTCGCTTACTTTTGTTATAAACTTATGAATTTAAATTTTTATATCTGGATTTCAGTGCACTACATGGAACCTGAAGGTTATTTCGATGTTTAGATGTTAATTTTACTTTAATTTAGTCTGCAGTTTTTGTTATTTTTATGCAACATTTTGAAGGTGAAAATTCTGTTAAGCCTTATCAAATTCATAGTAGTGTCAGTCTGTAGTACAAAAGGAAATGGTTTAGAACTGTTGAAGTTTTACCCTTTTGGCCTTCAGTCTTTCACAAGGCTCCTTATTTTGTCTGCCGCGTGGTAATTTACTTTCAATGCAAGAATCAAGCTTGAGCCAGTGATTATGGTTGGTTCATTTCATTTGCATTCCTGATTATGGGGAGTTTCTCAACTCCATGAAGGCTGCTTTAGTTTTTGAAGACTTTCATTTTTTTTTCTTTTAGGTGTTAATCTTCTACCCTACTTTCTCTGTTTTTGGAAATAAACTAGTTTGAGTTATAATTAAGTCAAACATTTATAATCGCACTTGTTGATTGTTCAGCAGTAGTTTTGGCTGAACCTACTGGTTTAATTGTTTTTTTTGGTCATTTTCGTATCCTATGAAAGCTTTCTTGTTAAAGTCTGAGCCTCTTTAAAGAGTTGATGCATTATTTAGTTTGCGGGTTTTCCTTTTTTCCATATATTAATTGTACGAATATATATCATATTATTTTTTGTTCCAATACTTCTGTTTGGCTCAAATATTCACGGTGATTGCTTCCTTTTGCAGACGACAAAGTCTCTTTATGCTGGTCCTTCATCTGTTGAGGTTTTTCTTCCTTTAGACTTTCTTAGCATAACTATCCATGTTTGCATTATTGCACATAATGATGTGGTTTAGAGCTTTTCATCAATGAAAATTAAAAAAAATGGTTCTATAATACCCCCCCCCCCCCTCTTTTACTAATTTAATTTAATCTGCTAATTTTTATTTTACCACTTTTTTGGTAGGAAGGGAAAGCTTTTTCTATCCTCCGAGATGTGTTTCTTGCCAATGTTCCAGTATGTTTTGTTTAAGTTCTCAAATTTATATGGCAGTATTTTGAAATCAACAATTGTTTTACAATTAACTTCCCCCTTTGTCTAGGTGCATTGCAATAATTTTCGTCCAAAATGTTTGTATGTGGCGGTAATGCTTAGAAGGATGATGGAGGCAATCTTAAATAAGGATGCAATGGATGACAAGGTAAGCTATTCATATTATTTGATTTTTTTTCTTTTCGGAAAATTACATAGCACTTAGGTTGAGGATATTACGATATTACTCTTCGATTAATTGGGAAAGTTTACATTCCACCGATAAGAAATACCTTCTACATTATGATATAGCTCAATCATTAGAATTCCATGGACACCTGTTAGGATTACGACATGACATCACATGAGGGAGAATGATGATGAAAATGCCCTTGCTTAATGGTAAAGCAAGATGACGAGATTAATCAAGTGTTCTGTGTTACGAGTTATCTTTGTAGCCAATATTATTATTTGTGTTAATTATCTTATTATTATTAAATTATCAGTTTATTAATATTTTATTAAAGTATTAGGATATCTTATTTTTGAGTATCTTATACTATTGAAAGTCTTTCATCAGTTGGAGCATTTGTTTTTATTTACTTGCTTAGTAAGTCTTTCAGTTGAACTATGTAACCCCTCTGCATACGAGGCGAATTGAGAATTGAATAAAACAAGACGTAATTTTTATCAAAACCCTGAAACTCTTGGTCTCTCTTTTAATGAGTCCTAAGGTTTCAGTCTCCCTTCGACTATCTGAATCATTAATCCGAAACACAAGATCGTAAGATTGTAACAGTCTGTATAGCAAGTTCTTGACAAAATATTCGTTTTGCTTCTAACCCAAAATTGATTGGCCACTTCAATTTAAAGGCCTTAAGCCTTTTGTGGGGAGAAAGACCAAGCTAGAGAGAAGAGAAGGCTTGGTCTTTGCAGCAATGGAATGAACGATTACCAGGAGACAAAATGGCAATACCCACTAGTGCAGCCAAACCAAAATCTTCCATTTGCAATGGACATTGATGGAAATTCTTTCGAAACTATCTTCCTTTTGGTACTATTTACTTGGCAGTCATTCAATCCTCCAACTTAATTTCTATTTCTCCCTGTTCATTTCAATTCAAGTTGTTCTACCTTTTTTCATATTTTCATTGTTTGAGGCCAAATTCTAAAAATATTTTGCTCAAAAGTGGTGAAATTGCCACTTTAAATATCTTGCGAAAGAATCAATTTCTATTCCGGCATTGGGCATTTTTAGTAATTGCAAAGTCTATTTGTACCATTCTTCCAATTGCCTTGGGTTGTCAGTTTCTCATACTTGTGTACTTGAGTGTAATTATGGTTACTCAAGGATTTCTATTTAATTACCCTTTCTTGTTTAGTTTTTGGTAAATTTGAAATCACTACAAGTGTGAACTGATAATTAGCCGCTGTATACTAAGAAACTACTGGGGAGCAAACAGCAGAGACTCTGTTTTATGGTGAATTTGAAATCACTACAAGTGTGAACTGATAGTTAGCCTTATTATGTAGCTGTATACTAAGATACTATTTGGGAGCAAACAGCGGAGACTCCGTTAATTTAATACCAGTTCATCTAGAAAAACAGAGCACTGAAGCTCTACCCTATTGAACGCATATGCCAATTCATTCATTTAGAGCTCCAAAGAATACATTGTTAACTTCACTGCAGCTACTTCTCAAAGTTTCTGTCGTGTTATCCTTAGCCCACCCAGTCGAAGTGCTTCATAACATTTTTCTATTCTAACCTAGGTCACCCCCAAGCAAATAGAAAGACTACCCATAAAGCATTTTGTATGAGGGATGGCATTGCATTTTATTTATGATTTTTATGCCAGGAAATTGGCTCATCCTTCAGATGAGTTTGCTGCTATTAGTGTTATATTCTTTTTCCAATGTGCATCTTTCCAAGGCAAATCAGGTGTTGTGGTGTGTCCAAGATACTAGCTATTCATGAATTCGAAAAGCTTGTGGATACATGAAAAATTATGAACTTTTACACTACGTGATATTTTTTTAAAGATTAGTTGTGCCAGGTATCTGAATAGTTTTCCTTTGTTTTGTAGGATTATGTGGGGAACAAGCGTCTCGAGCTATCAGGACAATTAATCTCTCTTCTTTTTGAGGTATTATTCATAATTATGCTTGTTCCTCGAAACCTTATTTATATTGCTATGCAGTTCTTAATGTTTTTCACTGTCCTTGTTGACTTTTTAATGTAATAGGATTTGTTCAAGACCACAATTGCTGAGGTTAAGAAGAATATTAATCTTATCCTGTCAAAGGCCAGCAGATCTAGTGTTTTAGATCCTTCTAGTGTAAGTGGCAGAAATCAGTATTTTCAAGCCAAACGCTTTTGCATATGCCAATGTGATTTTGATGTTTTGTTAATTACTCCGCTTTAAACCCTGTTTTTTTGGATTTGGAAGAGTGATCTATCATGAAGTGATGGTAGGTGGTTGTGGAGTTAAGGATGGGGGGAGGGTGTGGACAAGGAGAGTTGGGGGTCATGAAGGATGATTTTATGGCAAAATATCTCCATCGAGTCATGTAATTTGTTTCTACTTAGGCTTCTGCAGATTATTTCAACAACTTGAACAATAGAAAACATATAACAGTGATCGAGTTGCGATGCGACCTCAGTGCTAACAACGTGACACTAGTCTGACCAGAGTCAAGACTTAACTGGTTGAAAGTCGAACTAGTCTTACTGTATAGTCAGTTTAACTTTTAACTGGCTTTGAATCTACAACATAATGATTAATGAACTGGGGTCAACTCAAGTACCAATTTGTCTAACTATATAGTCAGTCCGAAAGCTTCTTTTGGCATTCACATTAACAAAACAATGAACTGGAATCTCGCCCAAGCAAAATGCCTCTCTTATTTATCCATTATTCACTATTATGAGAGAAACATACTGATTCATTCTTCTACCGAGTATGTCGCATTCGGGAACTGCCTAGGTTCAGTGAATGGCAGTTTATTTGATTAAATACAGAAAAGCTTGAACTCAAAAAAAGAACCTGTAAAAGCTGGTTCTACATATAAATAAATGCATTTTTATCTCCATATTCATTTTGTATTGTATTGATTTGTTTGTTTCTGGTTGAACCTAGTTTCCAGTTTTACATTTCATAGAAAAATTCTCGATCCATTGTAAACTGGATTTTTCCCCTGTAGATTTTGCTTGGTAAAGACATCATTTCGATGGGGCTTGAAAGGACCCTTTCAACTGGGAACTTTGACATCAAGCGGTTCAGAATGCACAGAAAAGGCATGACACAGGTATTTTCCATCTGCTCAGTTGTTTTTTGTTTATCCATTTTTCTCGCGTATTTTCTTAGTACAATGTAGACTGATGGAAAAATCTTTCACTGATAGATCCTGGCAAGGTTATCCTTTATTGGGACTTTGGGCTTCATGACAAAAGTCTCACCACAGTTTGAGAAGTCTCGGAAAGTAAGTGGACCAAGGGCCTTGCAACCTAGCCAGGTGAGTGTGATGTCTCCGGTTGCATTTGGGATACTTAAATATGGGTTATTTAGTGATGGTTACTTTAGTTTTTGCAGTCTGTTACTGTTTTTCTGTATTTTTTTTTCTTTTAATTCTTTCCTGTTCCTTTAATTTACTATAGTGGGGAATGCTTTGCCCTTGTGATACTCCTGAAGGTGAAGCTTGTGGACTGGTTAAAAACTTGGCCCTGATGACTCATGTTACAACTGACGAGGATGAGGGTCCTTTGATTTCTTTGGTATGTACTTATTCATTTGAAATTGCTTTTGTTTATGAGGTCATTGCCATAGTAATAGCATCATTCTAGAGTTGATAGCGAGGAGATACTTCCTGTTGATATCGGGCAGTTTTTTGTGCTAAAATATAGAAGTTTTGATTCACTAATGAAAATCCATTAACACGAAACTGATATGTCAAGTATTAGGGATGTTTTTGGTTTGGTTCAGATTTTTAGTACCTGAACTCTAACCACATCGAGCTACTATGCTTCTTAATGTGAACTTATCCATTTTCAGGGTGGTTACTTGGTTTGTAGTTTCATCACATTAAGGAATTTCTAATCAAAATAGAGAACATCTGCATATCTTAAAGCAATTTGGCATAAAAGAGAACTGTTCTTTCTGAGGATTAATATATATTTGAAATACTATGAGATAGAGCACTTGCTTTACTATGAGAAAAGAACCAAAAGCACTTTGGGGTATATTTTTGACTTTTTTTTTACCCAGCTTATGGAGAATACTCCATGTATATAAGGAGGGATTTGATCAGAAAAGAACTAGAGTGGTACAGGAAGAAAGCAAAAAGAGGAAAGAAATTCGAGCCATGCCTGGATTTTTTTGTACAAAGAAGATTTTATCCCGTGTATCATGAAGATTGGGGGAGGGGTTTCACATACTGTGATTTGAACACTAGATTTGTTAGATGCCATCTCTTAAAGGGATTATATGAGCCAATTAAGATAAGCTCCGAGTTCGATAGACCTGGAATTTCATATCGAAGTAAAAATTGAAACGAAAGAAAAGCCTAGATAATGATTTTATTGCTGATGGTGACAGGAGACAGTGACAAGTGTTGTAGATGGCCAATTGTTATAAAGATTATAGAAATAAAAAACCTAATTTGTTCTATTATTGTAATATGTCGTTTCACACATTTGTTCTATTATTATAATACTCTGTCAATAGCATCAATTAGAAATTAGTTCTGTGTCATATTTTTTAGCAAAAAAATCTGTCATTTTTTTGTATGATCAGAAAAATCGTAAGTATTTTGTTGACATTTTGTTTTATAACCTGAAAATTAGTTATTAATTTGATTTTATTGTGATTATAATCTTTAAAGATATTAAAATTTAATCAATTATTTCTATAACATAAAGCATTATATTTGGTTGCACATTTCAGCCATTACTGCAACTTGTTTATTACTAAATTTATAAACATGACTTGAAGAAGATAGTTATTTTGCATCTCAAACTGAAAGGATTCATCCAATGACTTAGTCATTATCTATATGCCTATTGATATCATGGTTTTTCCTATGTTTACATTTCAAATTCATTGTATTTTTCCTGTAACAGTGCTATTGCTTGGGAGTTGAAGACTTGGAGCTACTATCTGGAGAGGAGCTTCATTCATCAAATTCATTCCTGGTTATGCTAAACGGGCTTATTCTTGGCAAACATAGAAGACCACAGGTGCTTCTGGTGTTCCTTTGAAGCCTAAAACAATTGATATCCATACATAAAAGTCACTCAATTCAACTGAAATAATGCGAAACTGTTATAGAGTTGGACAAATAGTTTAGCTCTTTAATGCTTGGTTTAAAGCCATAGTCCCTAAAAGGAGAGAAAAAGATAGTAATAAGAAGTTTTCATCAGTAGAAACTTAAGTAATATGCAAGGTCGGCTAGGTCAACTTTAATCTCAATCTATTCGCTGACTGTTGCATATATTGTTTCTTTCTGTGCTTGATTTCATGCTACCCTTTGAGAAAATGATGAGATGACAGTATTTTCCTTGCTACTTTTATAATTGAATTTACTTGCATTAAATAAATCGCTGTTGTACACTAGTACATATATGCGACTATGTGTTCATGTTCTTTCTTATTATTTTTTCCATGTAGTACCTTTGTAAGTAACTAAGGATAAATTTCATTTGTTTGCACCTTTTAGTTTGAAATTCTTTGATGCATTCCTCTGCTTTAGAGATCTGCCAACCAGCCTTTAGCTTTTGTAAAAGCTGTAATTAAGCTTTTAAACCCCAAGAGCTTAAGCTTCTTACAAGACTTAAGTACAAAAACAAGCTGTTATGAATTTATAATGAGAATTTTTTATCAAGAAAAAGTCTTTGTTATTTCACATATTATGATAGCACTTTTCATGATGCTTTACTTCAAAATCTTTCTTTTCTCTGTTGCAGCTGGGCCTTATGTTGCTTTAACTCTTCATTTTTTTTGGAAGTACTTGTGTTTGACACCCATGTCCAATGCATATTCAGAGATGTGTATATGGATACGAACCTCCAAGAGTCCTCCAAATATATGGGAAAACTTAACAAAAAAATCTGAATATACCGGTGTCGGACACATACTCAAATGTGACACATCCGAGTCCGAGTAACATAAGCTGGACCAAAGCAACACTTGTTCAATTATATAGGCATAACATTCTAAAAACATCTCTATTTCATTTAATCCGCTTCTTGATATAAAACAACATTATCATTTAATGTTTGAACAATTATTTTTATATTCAGAAAATAAAAGAATTAGGAACTTCTATAGTTTTCAATTCCTAGACATGCATACTTGTTTTGTAAAATTTATGCATACATTCAAAAACTTCGTTCCTCTAGTTCAATAATATTCTCTCCCCTTTATGTAGCATTTTGCCATTGCTATGAGAAAGTTGCGAAGAGCTGGAAAAGTTGGGGAGTTTGTGAGTGTCTTCGTAAATGAGAAGCAGGTAAAATCTTCTTCCAGTTAAAAGCTAATCTTGCGGGTCATTATATCGTTTTTCATTCAGTTTGTATAACTATGCTCTCTGTTGTCTTAAACACCTCATATGCATGCTAAGATGAACTTTCAAATGCATCTCTGCTTTCTGTATTCTTAAACACGAGAGTTATGATTGCAGCTCATGTTTGCAATAAGAACTGTTATGTTTGCTAGTATATAAATATAGGTTATTTGCTTTGCATTGCTTTGCAATCCTCTCTATTGGTTTTGGATTTAACAATAACCAATGAACCTATCCACTGTGTGGCCTGTACTCATATACTGTGCATTTTGCAAGCATGAATGGCGACAGTAAGTGTAATTTGTTGATGACCCAAAAATAATCACATCCAACTTTGACCTTGTGGATTGCGATTAGCTCCTTTTTCAAGGAAATAGAGAATGGTGTGGAAGTGGTTTGACAATTTATTTATCATATACTTGGAAGATCTCGTATGAGTATGTTTGTGGGAATAGCTCCATATCTGTAAATGCAAAATCTGATTTAAGGTTGTGATCGAGACAATCCTTTGAGCCGCTTGTAATATCGTGAATCTTCAGTGTAACAAGTCTGGTCGATTTTCTTGCTTATTATTGTCCCTGATAGAAGCTTCTTTATTAAATTTTGGGGTGCTTTATCATTTATATTTCAGATATACAGCACAAAGTGTAGAAGATAAATAAATTTATCACGATAATTATGTGATGAGATTCTAATCAAAGGACCTGTGGGGTATACAGTTAATTATAAATGATGGCAGATTGCTCAAAAACTGACTCTAAGATGGGGAGGATACAAAGAATATTTTTGGGAAAGATGGGAATCGACTTGGGCTAAAGTTGTGATCATGAAACTTGGCACACATATTAATGCTGAATCCCACTGTGTGCATGTTCTACTCTAATCCCCATTCAATGTCATGTTGCTGTCTCCATAAAATATTGTATTTGTTTTTCTCTGTTTATGTTGAAAAGTGTAGATTTTTACTTGTGGTTTTCATCATCCTGTGTGCTGTACTTTTTTTGCTTTCATTTTAAGTATTTACTGATCTTTGAGATTCAAAAATGTTAATCAGCGGTGTGTTTACATTGCTTCTGATGGTGGTCGAGTTTGTCGACCGTTAGTAATAGCTGACAAAGGAATATCAAGGATCAAAGAGCACCATATGAAACAGTTGCTGGTAAGAGTTATGTTTATGATTTTATCCAAAGAGCATAATCTTGTTTGAAAGCTAATTCTAATTTTATGCTCATTAAGGATGGAGTCCGAACTTTTAATGACTTTTTAAGTGATGGTTTGCTGGAGTATCTTGATGTCAACGAGGAGAACAATGCTCTGGTTTGTTTCCCCTAGTGTTTTAAAGGTTTTAAATTCTGTTGTTACATTTTATGGATAATTGACTTCTAAAAACATGATAATCTTTTTAGATTGCTTTGTACGAAGGAGAGGCGACACCTGAAACGACCCATATTGAGATAGAGCCTTTCACGATATTAGGTGTTATTGCTGGGTTGATTCCATATCCTCATCATAATCAGTCACCAAGAAATACCTATCAGGTTTTTACACCACTTTTGATATCTTAAACTTGGCATAGTTGTGAGCTGTAAATTTTTCTCTTATCATCTCTAAATGTTTCTGTATTTGTAGTGTGCAATGGGGAAGCAAGCAATGGGAAATATTGCATATAATCAGGCAAGCAGTATTATTTAGTATTCTGTTTATCTTTTTTTCTAACTTTGAGCAAGAGACCTTGCATTTCACGAAATAAATAATACAGTTTCTTGAATTCAGGAAGGTTTCATTAGTTGAAAACATTAACTGTTTTCCATAAATTATGCTTATGTACATACACTTAATTGATCAAATAATCTGATATCACAGTGTGCAAGTTATATGCTTATGTACATCCACATAAACTCAAACATGACTTGTTTTCTGAGATAATTCTGTGTTAAACTTGAAATGGGCTCTTGCCTTAAGAATTTGAGGCATAGAGTTGTTAAAAACAATGGTTACTTTCCAACTGCTGCAGTTAGTGTGAAGTCTCCTTATGCATTTGCATTATATTTGTCGATATCTATCTCTTTAAATTTGTTAAGAATTTTATTGTTGAGACGTGTCTCCATGCTAGATATTCTGGTTTTTTAGTTTTGGTCTAAACTTTGTCCATATGCTTTTATAAAATGTCCTTTTTTCCCTGCTGAAGTTGTCTATTTTGTGCTGTAGTTGTGCCGGATGGACACATTACTTTATCTATTGGTGTATCCCCAGCGGCCTTTATTGACAACAAGGACAATTGAACTGGTTGGTAGTCTGTATATTGTAGATTATGAGCATACCATTTTGTGCTGTAAATTTACTGCCTTTGCTTTCAGGTCGGATATGATAAGCTTGGAGCCGGTCAGAATGCAACTGTTGCAGTCATTAGTTATAGTGGTTATGACATAGAGGATGCTATTGTCATGAACAAGTCTTCTCTAGACCGTGGTTTTGGTCGTTGTATTGTGATGAAAAAGTATGCAACTTTTTCATCCTTATGGTGGCATTTGTTATGATTCTGATTACAGCTATTCCTGCATGGCTTGGAAACTATCAATCACATATTATCTTCTACATTCTCTTTGTAACAGGACTGCTAACGTTATTCAAAAATATCGAAGTGCATCCGACAGATTACTTAAGCCAGAGAGAACTGGACCTGGTTCCGAGAGGATGCAGGTAATGCATTTACTTGCATTTCCCGATTGCATGAGTGAATTGCTGCATTGTCAAATTACTGATTTTTAAGCATTTTTTACACTGCTCCTATTTTCTTGATGATGTTACATCCTTTCTTTTAATTTAAATTTCCCACTCAACATTGTTATTATCAGTACTTTTTTCTGTAACTTATGACCCCTTCCAATGTCGAGCCATAGCAGTCTAGGGTCTATTTGTGGTGAAATTCTTCCTCCAACATAATGGAAAACTTGACAATTAATTTTAGAAAGCAACTTTAATCAGTTATTTTCGAAATTTACCTTTCAAAAGATGGCATTTTAAAACATACATTTTTCAGTCTTGTCATTAAAAGGGATAGCTTTGGTAACAGAATCTATTAATAGTTGACACTGGAAGTTATATATTTTCTCTCGTTGTACAATACATAACTAGGAGCCTAGGACTGTATCAGATCTCGACATACAAAACAGCTAGAAGTGTGAATGATCTGGTTTACTATAACATACCTTATAGCTATGTTACTTTGACTCGGATGTAAGCATTGGATATGAATGTGTTCAACTCAGATAAGTTCAGTTTTTTCCTAATTTTCCTTGTATATGGAGGATCCTTAACCAGCTCAATTATATCTAATTGAAAAAGCCCAGGGAATGAAAGTTTTTATTGCTCATTCAGCACTCAGCAAGTAGTAAATAGTAGACACTTGTCTTTGATTCTTGATGTGGTGCTCCTTTAGACTAAGTTTTTCAAAAAATAAACTCTCTCTATATCCAAGAGAGTAATGATGAAAATGAATTCACTCGTAATATCTTCCTAAAGCCCCTTATTACTGTCTCCAGTGAACTCCTTCATATTTTTTGTATTACGCAATCTCAATTCCTTAGTTTTAAGATGCGGGAAGAAAAACGCCTCTGCCTGTAGAGACGCAAAGAAAATGCCTCTGCCTGTAGAGGTGCAAAGAAAAACGCCTCTGCCTGTAGAGGTGCAGCGAGCCACTGGAAGTGCACCCAGGCGCTGGGAACCGCGCGCCTTTCGAAAGGGTTTGGGTTCCAATCAGAAAGTTTGCAGAAGATTAAGAGCAGAAGTTTTGGATTGAAGGTAGCTCAAGACTAAGAAAGGCAGAGAAGAAGACGGTGGCTGTAGAGAAGTAAAACAAACCTAATTTCATTATATTTTCAACCATAAATATAACCCTAGAATAATAAGGGTTTAAAAACGACCCATTTAAAATTTTAAACACATGACAGAAGACCAAGAGTCATCTGTTGTATAAGAAATATATTTAAATACTAAAATAGATTGGAAAAATTGGAGCTTAGTCCCAAAATACATTGGAAAAATTGGAGCTTAGTCCCAAAATACATTAGGGTTTCTGATTTGACTCAAAACTTTTAGAAATCACAAAAAAAACCATAAACTATCCATAAGTCACAAATTGCCCCCCAAATATCTTATATTTTTCTAAATTTTCAAATAATAATTTATATTATAATTAAACTATTTTTAAAATTTATAATAATTAGAATCTTATTCGTATTAATTTTATAAAAATATATTTTATTTTTATTTCCCCTTTTATTTATTTTATGTTAAATTATTGCAAATAAAATTATACTTATTAGCTATTTTCATCACTTAATAAAGAACATATGTTATTTTCATTTTATTTATATTTAAATTGGTGTTACTAATATTTATTTTACTTAATATAAAGTGTGCCTAGCCAACGAAAGGCATGTGCCTTCGCCTTGTGCCTCGTCTCCAAGGATCCTTTGCGCCTTTTAAAACTAAGCTCAATTCTCAAAGTAATGAATAATATGGAAATATAGCTCACTCATTAATTGTAATGTTGAAAAGTTGCCCATGGTTAACTTTCTATGCACAAGCAGCGTTTCTTTTTTTCTTTTTTAATTATTTCCATCAAGTTTCAATTGTGAAGTTCTTTATGTAGAAATTAGATGATGATGGAATTGCTGCTCCTGGGGAGATTATTAGACCAAATGATGTGCTGCTTAATAAGGCGGTCCCTATCTATACAAGTGGGAGTTCTGTATCTTCAGAATCTCTACGGGATAGGTAACTTGTTCTTGTCAATTTCTGGTTGATTCTTTTGCTGGTCTTATGTTGTGAAAAGCTTTTTACAATTTCCAAATTGCAGTGCTTATAAATCTGCAAAGCAAGTGTATAAAGGTCCTGAAGGGGAGTCTTGTGTGGTGGATAGAGTTGCTCTGAGCACAGATAGGAATGGGAATCCATCGATAAGATTTTTAATACGCCACACACGTCGACCTGAGGTAGACAATATTGAATTGGCTGCGTTAGTTTATATTTTTCCTCGAAAAAGCAGGGTTGACCTTGTTTTCTTTTTGCTGATCTTTTAAAACGCATTCACTCAGCTTGGTGACAAATTTAGTAGCAGACATGGCCAGAAAGGTGTATGTGGCATTATCATTCAGCAGGAGGATTTCCCCTTTTCAGAACGTGGCATTTGTCCTGATTTAATCATGAATCCTCATGGTTTTCCAAGGTTATATCTTTTTATTTTAGTTAAATAATTTTATGATTTGAATGACTAGAATCTAAGGCATTCATCCCTACAGCCTTTCTGTAGCTCCTATTGGCTATAAAGGACAGCTTCATAGACTTATAAGCAACTGAGGAGCGTTTTCTTATTACCATTTCTGTCCCTTTCTTTTTTCATTTAGACATGTTGTAATGCATGCACAACTAAATAACATAGTGGGTCAACTTTAGCATGATTTGCCCACCCAGACCTCCCCAAAAGGAAAAATAAAAGATAGTCGGTCACCTCCATAAATCACTTTTTATTTGTTATGCTTGTGGTTATGCGTGTAACACATAGCATCAATCTACATGCCCAATTAAGATGCATAAACGGCCAAAATGAAGCAGTTTTTTCGCTTCTTGGGTCTAAGAAGGGTCTTGCCAAATGAGATTACAATGAATGCTTACAAATGGGACGGGAGATGAATCTAACAAGAGATCTGTTTTGGGGTAGAATATGGAGAAATGATGTTTTTGACTTTGGAGTGTCAAACAAGCATTATTGAATTATGGTTTACTTGAAGTGGTTGTTGGTTGATTTTATGAATCTAGGCAACTTTAATTTGTCATGTGATGCAAGTTTCGCTGTGTTGGTTTTTGTTCTTCAACTATTTTCCTGAACCTCTTTGACATTTATGCATAACTACGCATAACTACAAAGAGGGTATATGTTTAAACATGATATTTTATGCCTTCTCCACGTCCATGTGGTGTTCCATCAGAAACAAATACGCTGCCAACACATCATAAGCTTCTTGGTCAGAATTTTAGGGAATTTATTTTTTATTTATGATATTAAGTTGCTAGCATTGCAACCTTTCAACTTGTTGCTGGATGCATATTGATGTTTTTCTTTTTGTTATTGTTAGTCGAATGACTGTAGGCAAGATGATAGAGCTTCTTGGAGGCAAAGCTGGAGTTTCATGTGGTAGGTTCCATTACGGTAGTGCCTTTGGGGAGCCTAGTGGTCATGCGGATAAGGTTGAAACTATAAGGTTACTTGCTACCTTCCTTTCCTTAACATTTCTCCTATAATGTTTCCTTTCAGGCATGGCAAATTTATTATTTACTTTTGATCTTTGTTAGTGAAACCCTCATCAAGCACGGTTTCTGCTACAACGGCAAGGACATCATTTATTCAGGTTTTGCCGCTTAGTATCCTTCCCCCTCTCCCCTTTTCTTGACTGGAGCCTACTGCAGGTGTCAAGATTACTAGAGCTATATTTCCTATTTAAAATGATGCATCATGAATGTCTACACTTTGATAATAAAAAACTAAGTTTCAAACTCTTTTTTTCTTAAGAAGTCGTAAATATATTGAATTCTTTGCTAGAAAATAAGTATTAAGAAGCTATCTCTATTGACACCCATCTTCAATGATGTGGATTCATATGTTTCAGTACATTGACTAACGAACTGACAATAAGTTAATGGTACCATATCAATACAACTGAATTTATGATTGCTTACCAATTTTGATGCCTATATGAGTATAGATGTGCACAGAAGAATAAAACAGAATTTAGGATTGAAGTAATCGAAGATTAGAGAGGGGGGCTAGAAAATACAACTATTTTTATATCTTAAAACCAGGCCTTTCACCTTCAAAGAATGTGAAATTCTCTTGCAATTGCGGTGCACAGAATTATATCTATAACAGTGATATTGCTTTCCTTATGTTCTCTGTTGTTTCAGGAAGATGATTGACAGTCAATATCATTGTATAAATGTATATTTTAGGTCCTTGATTTGCACTTTTTAGTCACTAAAATGTACACTCCCAAACTTTAGTAGAATCTGAATTAACCAATTCCTGTGAAATTTTACCAATGAAATTATAAAACGGAGTAGAGAAGATATTATGTCATAATCAGATGGAAAGCAGAACAAATGTTGCTTGTTTGTGAGTTTCAGATATGAGATGTGTCCTGCATGTGTATGGTCAAACTTTTTCAAAATTTAACATGTGTGGGGAGGATCCTTGGGGGCTCGTATCTCTATCACCATGTCCTGATATCCATCCGACATGTGTGTCTGACACAGATACTTAAAGAAAAATAAAG
Organism: Hibiscus tridactylites; assembly: GCA_958450335.1. Classification (NCBI taxonomy): domain Eukaryota; kingdom Viridiplantae; phylum Streptophyta; class Magnoliopsida; order Malvales; family Malvaceae; genus Hibiscus; species Hibiscus tridactylites. Next base: position 78,271,399 of record OY288272.1, on the reverse strand, counting down.
AGTTGGAGTTACATGGAAATAATGTGTAACTTTTACCATTATGATTTATCTTTCACTTCGTAATTCACCTTTCTAAATTGACTTGTGACATTGGATAATTCATCAAGATGCTGAGAAGCTTGATAATTCTCTGTCCATGCGTCCGATATTTGTGTCATACACGGATACTTAAAGAAAAATAAAGAGTTCGAGTTACATGGGAATAAAGTGTAACTTTTACCATTATGATTTATCTTTCACTTCTTAGTTCACCTTTCTAGATTGACGTGTGATATTTGATAATTCATCAAGATGCTGGGAAACTTGATATTTCTCTGTTCATTCGTCTAACATATGTGTCATACACGGATACTTAAAGAAAAATAAAGAGTTGGAGTTACATGGGAATAAAGTGCAACTTTTACCATTATGATTTATCTTTCACTTCTTAATTCACCTTTCTAGATTGACTTGTGACCTTGGATAATTCATCAAGATACTGGGGAACTTGATATTTTTCTGTTCCAGATATTCAAAATTCTGATATAGGTTGTTAAAATGACATCGTCCTGATATCTGCAAATGTTCTCCAGGTATCACTGGTTGTCCGTTGCAGGCATATATTTTTATGGGACCAATTTACTACCAGAAGTTAAAGCATATGGTCAGATTTCTTTTTTTTATGCTAGTGTACACCTTTATTTACATTTTTACCTTGATCCAAAACCAAAAATTGTTATGCTTATTTAATTTTGTACTTTTTTTGTGTGCAATTCTGGAATACTCTTATGTTACTTGGGCTTGTGTGTTTGTGACGGATATATTCCATCCTTTTAAGGTTGTCATTTATTAGAAGTCTCCTTGGAGGATTATATCCCTATTCCCATGCAGGATATACATCAGATACGGGTACACCAAAAAAATAAAAATGGTTGTAGTAATAAGAATTACTTATGGCTGTTGGCAAAAGAACTGCCTTAGTTCTTGTGCCACCATCATCCTAGACATAATAATGCATAATGAACTCATGTATCCATAGAGCAGCTGGCGTTCCTTCTGTATATCTATCATTTATTCTCCCCCTTTTTATTGTCTTTCATTGATCAAAGATGTAATGTAAATACCAAATTTTATGTCCCTAGTTTTTCATATTTTCCATTCAGAAAGAAGAAAAGAACGAAACGATTTCAAGTTTTAGTACATGGGAAGTTTTAACCTTTCCATTAATTTTTGAAGAAAGACATAGCCTGTCTGGAAGAGGACTGAAGCCATGGAACTACTAAATTTCCTTGCTCATTTACTTTCTCCTCCTCTCTTCCCTCTTTTTGGATAAAAATAAGTAGTTCATACCAAGCTAAGTGCTAATGTTTGAATACCATTTAAAATATAGTCCCGTTCTTCAAAAGCCCGTTCATTGCCTCTCATAGCAGATATCCTTCTGTTCTTGTATTTAAAGTCTTTACTAGGCAAGTGAGGTGCCTTGATCTCAATAGCGACTCATAAGAAGTTTTTTATTCTGCCATATTACTTTGACATGCTAATGCAATAAACTCAATATGCACAGCATTTTATGTTTATCTGGTTTACATGATGGTTATCTAATACTTGTGTATTTTCCTTTCTGAATATGATATGCCCATTAGGTCCTTGATAAAATGCATGCCAGAGGTAATGGGCCTCGAGTTATGCTAACTAGACAGCCTACAGAAGGGAGAGCTCGAAAAGGAGGTTATTTTCTTACAGTTAGATGATTTTCTGTCATGATTTTCACCTTAGGAAGTATAATTTGTTTAATAAGTGCGAACTTGTGTATGCTTTTTCCGCAGGGTTACGAGTTGGTGAAATGGAACGTGATTGTCTAATTGCTTATGGTGCCAGTATGTTGATTTTTGAGCGCCTGATGATATCCAGTGATCCTTTTGAAGTCCAGGTATTTGATTATGCTTTTGGTGCTTGCCAATTAACTAATTGAATTATACATGGTGCTGGTCATGATTTGTTTAGAATTATCGAAATGTAGTGCTTAAGAAATAGCAGCTGAAATAATGCACGAGGTACTTGGCATATATTGTAGCCTTTTTCAGCACATAATTCATTTGGAAGTTAATTCCAGAATCAAAACATTCCCAGATATGAAATTTTGGCCTTCTTGCTCAAATTACATCTATTCACTTAGGAGCACAGGTTACAAATGCTTTTTGCTTTATTCAGTTGGGAAAAAACTCGAGTACATTAACGTTGAAGTTGCTCATCTTAAACGTTGTAGTTCAGTTCGTGAATAGTTGTTATTTTCGTATTTCTTAACATTGAATGAATCATTACCTGTGAATTTTATTTATCCATAATTTCCAGTTATGAATAAGTATGACGTTTTCATTTTACACTTCTACTGCTGGGGATTACTGATCGTAATCAGCTTCAATCTCATAGAAACCATCTTTTGACACAGGTTTGCAGAAAATGTGGTTTGTTAGGATACTACAGCCAGAAGCTGAAAACTGGGATTTGTTCTTCATGTAAAAATGGCAATAATGTTTCTACTATGAAGCTACCATACGCATGCAAGCTTTTAATCCAGGTAGACTTGGCAAACATTTTTGTTATACAAGTGACGTGTTTGCAACTATCTCGTGACTGTATTGGACAAGGACCTACTCAAGTCAAATATCCAGTTTACTTAAAGTAGGATTCATATTGAAATTTTTTCTCTAAATTAAGATTGTAGGTCTCTAATGTCATTTGTTTATGGAGCATCATCATTCCTGTACTGCTTATTGATGTTAGTCCCACATGTGAGCACCTGTAGTTGATAGTGTAGGTTATGTATTTAGGAATATTTCGTGTAATTAGAATCCCTTACTTTAAGGGATTATATCTTATCCTAGAATTAGTCTCTTTCCTAATTTATAGTTTCCTAAGATAGATATATATCTTGTATATAAATATGTAACAAATCTTTTCTAATGAATTAAGAGAGAGTGTGAATTACTCTGAATAATTACATGGTATCAGGTTAGAGCGATCCATCCAAATTTTGATCTCTTTTTCCTCAATCCCTAGTCATCTCTATTTTTTCCCATGGTTTTCGAACCCTCAGCATCCGAAATCAGTTCCCAGAACAGCCCTGCTCAATCTGATTTTCAGATTTCAGATTCATCTATTTCCCCAATAACCTCCTACAAACTAAATGGAAACAACTACCTCCCTTGGTCTCAGTCCGTCCGGCTATACATCACAGGAAGAAGGAAACTCGCCTATCTTTCTGACTCAATGCCAATTCCAGAAGAGACAAACCCAAAATACAACACATGGCTGAGTGAAAATACCATGATCATGTCATGGTTAATCAATTCCATGGTTCCTGAAGTAGGGGAGAATTTTATGTTATACCAAACTGCTGCAGAAATTTGGAATGCAGCCCGAGATACTTATTCCAGTGTTGACAATACATCGGAGCTTTTTGGGATTGAGAACCACATTAAGGATCTCAGACAAGGAGATCTTACTGTTGCACAGTACTTTGGTATTCTCAATAAGTATTGGCAGCAACTAGACTTATATGAGAAGAATGATTGGAAGTGCCAGGAAGATAGCAACTTCTACAACCGACAAACAAATCAGAGGAGAGTTTTCCAGTTTTTGTCTGGACTGAATGGAGAATTCGATGGAGCAAGAGGAAGGATTCTTGCCACCAAACCTCTTCCTTTGGTTCGAGAAGTTTTTTCAGAAATTAGGAGGGAGGAAAGCCGAAGATCTCTGATGGTGCCACCAGTTCAGCACACAGATGCTTCTGCTCTTGTCACTAGTTCCAACTCTAGGAACCAACAGAGGAGAAATCGACCCTGGTGTGAACATTGTAAGAAACCAGGTCATATGATAGATCAGTGTTGGAGGCTGCATGGGAAACCAGCAGATTGGAAGAACACACGGTTTCAGAAGGAGGCTCATATTGCCTCTCAAGATGAGTCCTCCAGCAGTTTTAGCAAGAAGCAGATAGAGGAGCTGCAGCAGATTTTTAGTAGTATGACAACCAAGCCTACCAACAGAGCTTATACTGCTACTGAAGGTACTAATCCATATGCTTCCTCAGTACAATGGATAGTAGACTCGGGTGCATCTGATCATATGACAGGAAACATTGATGTCTTGGAGGAATATAGTGACAGCAACCTCCAAGCTTCTATCAAATTGGCAGATGGCTCTCTTACTACAGTCAAAGGGAGTGGTTCTGTTAAATTAAACAAAAATCTGCTACTTCATAATGTTCTCTATGTTCCTAGACTTGCATGCAATCTATTGTCAGTCAGCAAATTGATCAAAGATTCTGGTTGTAATGTAGTGTTTGGTACTGGTGGTTGCATTTTTCAGGCACAGGGCTCGAAGATGGTGATTGACAATGCTAGGCTGGGCCAAGGATTGTACACACTTGGGAGGCGAGCTTCTCAGAATCATGCTCTATCCAGTGAACTTAGGAAACCAGTTTTATCTTCTGATCTCAATACCAATAACATTATGTTATGGCACTCTAGATTAGGTCATCCTAGTTTTTTCTATCTTTCCAAAATGTTACCAGAATTATTTATAAATAAAAATCCCTCTTTGTTTTCCTGTGAAATTTGTCAGTTAGCTAAACACACCAGAAAACCATATATTGCAGCCAAATTTGAACCAACAGCACCTTTTTCCATCATCCACAGTGACATTTGGGGCCCTTCTACTGTCAAAAATATTTCTGGGTATAAGTGGTTTGTATCTTTTATAGATGATTACTCTAGGACAACATGGGTATTCTTAATGAGAGAAAAGTCTGAAGTTGAGTCTATCTTTAAAATTTTTTATCAAAAGGTTGAAACCCAATTTGACACAAAAATAAAAATTTTAAGGAGTGACAATGGGAGTGAGTATTTGAATAAATCTCTTGGGTATTTCTTTAAGGAAAAAGGAATTGTTCATCTTACTTCTTGTGTCAATACACCTCAACAAAACGGGGTAGCCGAAAGAAAAAATAGACATCTTCTAGAGGTTACTAGGTCTCTTATGTTTGCTGCTAAGGCTCCTAAGTATCTTTGGGGAGATGCACTTCTTACAGCCACTTACCTCATGAATAGAATGCCAAGTAAGACCTTAGGTTTCCAAATTCCTACTGAGGTTTTGTTTAGACATTTTCCTCATTTTAAACCGTTAAACTCAAGTCTTTCTCCTCGGGTATTTGGGTGTACAACATTTGTTCATATCCACAATAATAACAGAGGGAAATTAGATCCTAGGTCCATAAAGTGTGTGTTCTTGGGCTATTCTTCGAGTCAGAAGGGTTACAAGTGTTACTCACCATCCACGAAAAAGACCTATGTCTCCTTTGATGTTACATTTTTTGAGAACCAACCTTATTTTTCAGGAACAGAAATTCAGGGGGAGAATTACAAGGAATTTCAGCATGTTCAAACCAATATTTCTTTACAACCAATCCTTTCTTTACCTATTACTGTTCCTCCACAGCCAGCTAGCACATTTCAAAGTCCGAGTGAGGGCGGTGGGAATAACCTAAACAATTCTGATGATGATTTACCTTCCCCATTATCTCAGCATCCTACTCCGTGCAGAACACCTTCCACCACTGCTAAAACTGCACCTAACAACGACCTTGAAACCATAACACCCCAACCGAAGCAACTCACTGTTTACTCAAGGAGGAGGAAAGTTGTTGCTGAAGAAATCAGCCAACCTAGCATTTGCCGAGAACCAGATTCGGATCCTGCTGCAGCTGAAACAGAAAGTAATAATGGTTCCCAAGAGGCTACTGCTGTTGACCTTGATGATTTTCCTATTGCTATTAGGAAGGGGGTAAGAAAATGTACTGTTCATAGCATAAATAAGTATGTTGCATATGGGAAATTACAGCCTCATTTCAGGGTATTCACTGCCAGTATTAACAGTGTAAAAGTCCCAAGAACTGTGACAGAAGCATTTCAATCTCCTGAGTGGAAAAAGGCTGTGGAAGAGGAGATAAAAGCTTTGCAAAAGAATAAGACATGGAGTTTGACAGATTTGCCAGAAGGGAAGAAAGCTGTTGGATGCAAGTGGATATTCACGGTGAAATATCATTCAGATGGGAGTGTAGAAAGATACAAGGCAAGGCTGGTTGCCAAAGGTTTTTCTCAGTCCTATGGTATTGACTACCAAGAGACTTTTGCACCGGTTGCAAAATTGAATACCATCAGAATATTGTTGTCCGTGGCTGTTAACATGAACTGGAAATTACATCAGCTAGACATAAAGAATGCATTTCTGAATGGGAACCTTGAGGAGGAAGTATATATGGAGGTCCCTCCGGGATTAGAAGGAAAGGTCACTAAGAAAACTGTGTGTAAGCTCAATAAATCCTTATATGGCTTAAAACAGTCTCCCAGAGCGTGGTTTGATCGATTTGCTAAGACTATGGCACATAATGGTTTCAAACAAAGCCAAGCGGATCACACACTATTCAGGAAAGTTGCATCAAGTGGTAAGATAACTCTCCTAATTGTCTATGTAGATGATATGATTATCACTGGCAATAATATAGAAGAAATAGAAAAGCTAAAGATGGATCTTGCAAAGGAGTTTGAAACCAAGGATTTAGGGAGTATGAGGTATTTCTTGGGTATGGAAGTCGCAAGGTCCAAGGAAGGGCTGGTCATAAACCAACGTAAGTATGTTTTGGATCTTCTTGCAGAAACGGGAATGCTCGGTTGCAAACCAGTTGAAACTCCAATGGAGCCGGGCTTGAAGTTTTGCAAGGAAGGAACTGGAAATCCAGTAAACAAGGAAACCTACCAAAGGTTAGTTGGGAAGTTGATTTATCTTTCTCTTACCAGGCCTGATATTGCATACTCAGTTAGCATTGTCAGCCAACATATGAGTGACCCTCGAGAAGAACATTTGGAAGCTGTTAACAGAATTCTAAGGTTCTTGAAGTTTACACCAGGAGCTGGACTTATATTTAGAAAAAATGAAGACAGAACAGTGAAGGTTTATACGGATGCAAGCTGGGGAGGTGAATTAACTGATAGAAGGTCAGTTAGTGGCTACTGTGCATACGTTTGGGGTAATTTGGTGACTTGGAGAAGTAAGAAACAAGCAGTTGTTTCTCGAAGTAGTGCTGAGTCAGAGTTTAGAGCACTAGCTCTTGGAATATGCGAAGGAATGTGGATCAAAAGACTCCTTACAGAACTGGACTTAGATGACAAGAATGATTTTGTGATATTTAGTGATAGCCAGTCAGCTATGAGTATAGCAAAAAACCCAGTACAACATGATAGGACGAAGCACATTGAGATAGACAGACATTTTATTTACGAGAAGGTTAACAATGGAGTTGCAAAACTACAGTACATTCCAACAAAGAAACAGCTGGCAGATATCTTCACCAAAGCTCTTCCACGAGTAACTTTCGATGAGCTATCATCCAAACTGGGTATATACAACATATATACACCAGTTTGAGGGGGAGTGTAGGTTATGTATTTAGGAATATTTCGTGTAATTAGAATCCCTTACTTTAAGGGATTATATCTTATCCTAGAATTAGTCTCTTTCCTAATTTATAGTTTCCTAAGATAGATATATATCTTGTATATAAATATGTAACAAATCTTTTCTAATGAATTAAGAGAGAGTGTGAATTACTCTGAATAATTACAGATAGGCATGTAATTCAAATAAGCACAGTTTCTATCAAGTTTAAAATTTGCATAGAGTTGAAATATTTATATGATATGATGCTATTTCCCTTCTTTCGATTCTTGTAAACTAGTGCAAGATAAGTCAGAAAATGATATTAATGCAAACATGTTGAGACATAGGACGTCATCAGTATAGTTGTGCCATTTTCTTGTGAACATTGAATAAGAAAAATATTTTTCAGTCCCTTTGTTTTGAACTTAGTATAAATTTTCTGATATTTGGATAATGAATTAGTTTTCTGAAGTGTATTGTTTGCAGTGGTTGTTCAAGGTGTTGTAATGTATTCATGAATTAGTTAAATTTCTTTCATCCTTGGCCACTCAGCCAATTAGTGGATGTCATTTATTAAGTTTTATTGAACTGCCTTCGGTATTGGTTTTCTTTGTTCAGTGCTTCGTATGTTGGCTAATAAACCGTATGCTTACTGGATGTAAAAGCTTTTTGTTTACTTTTCTTACGTATTCAGTCCTGTGATCGTTGAATGCATTCGGTCGATTGGGTTATTTTCTTCTTTTTTATGCAATCATTTCAGTTCTTTGTTGGTAACGTTCTTCCCATTTCATGGCTTTCTTTCAGGAACTCCAGTCGATGAATATTGTTCCGCGGTTGAAGTTAGCAGAGGCTTGATTTGATGGTATGTTCATATTATTTTAAGTTCAAGTTTGTTCAGATATCATCCGAACAAATAATTGACAATTACTCTTGATTTGATTATTTGATAAGCACATTTGAACTGTTAGTGGTGGAATTTGATAAAATCGGCTTAAATAGCTCAGACCAAATACTCTTTCGTATATAGTTGAGACGAAGAAAGTAATAAAATAAAAAAGCAGGCATTGTTATCCTGTAAATAAAAGAAGCAAAGGAATTCTCACATTCTTAAGAATAATTGTTGTGTTTAGCAGCCATACTTGAGGTCGTTGGAATTGTCGTAGAAACAGAGCAGAGTTGGCATTTGTTGCCTTGGAATCAATGAAGAAAGGAAGTAGATTTGTCTTTGGGTGCAATGATAGGGAGGTGGGTGGTGCAGATTGTACCCACGTTTAGGATTCAATTTTTTCTTTCTCTTTTACCCATAGTCGCTTCCATTTTCTGAATTACCGGATGAAACCACCACTATCGTAGCAGTATTAGCAAATAACTAAAACCAAGAAAACTCACTTCTTCTAACCACTAAGGTTGTTATAAGAGAATAAGAATATTTTACCTTTTTCGGTGCTCATATTTATGGATAAAAATTCTCTCTTTTCAATGCCTTACATATGCACCAACACTAAAAAAATATTAAAAAAGTTAAACTCTAAACACTAATCTTAAAATCTAAATCCTAAACCCTAACTATAAACTCTAAACTTAAACCCTAAACCTTAAACTTAATTTTGAGTATGGGGGCACAAGCAGAGGCACAGAAAAAACGTAGATGATTTCCATCCATATTTATACCTCACATTAAAAAATGAAAAATATTTTGATACAGAAGTTTGTGTAAACTTTAGCTTATACAAGTCTTTCAATTTTAGGGTTTAGAGGTTTAAGTTGTAGGAGTAGAATTTAAGATTTATGATTAGACTATAGAGTTTAGGGTTAGAAATTTAGGGTTTAGATTTTATAGCTTAAATATGAAGGGTTGTGTAATTTTTTTACACAAATTGTGTATCAAAAAATAAACCTTAAAATTTAAGTTTAGGTTAGAGGTTAGTGAATTTTGGGTAGGTGTGTATTTTTAAGGTTTAAAGTTTTTAGTTTAAGAGTTAGAATTTAAAGTTAAAATTTAAAATTTAATTTCCTAGCGTTAAAATATAAAATAAGACACCGAAAAAGGTAGATAGAATTTTTGTACCTTATAAAACCCCCCTCCCCCAATATATTTTAAAAAGGAAAGTAAGAAGAATGTCCCATGAAAATGATAAAAAAAAACTTCAAAAGACAATTATTTTTTTGAAAATGTTGATATGTGTCCATCATTAATTGGTTTGAATTTTTTAAATAAAAAAATAATTACTTAATTTTTGTGAAATTTTAGATTTTAAGGATGAAATTAAAAGTTGAGTAAAATGTGGGGGACTAATTTTTTTATTTATGTCTTAAGTAAATGGAGAAGTTTGTTTATTTTTTTTAAATGTCACGTGTTAAGTTTTTAGTGGATAAAAGAGTCCACATCAGTTTTTATAATGAAAATGTGTAAACTCATTAACGACGAGACAAGTCATTTATTAAATTAAGAATGAAAAAAGTACATGTACAATATTGATAAATTAAGCATAATTCATGTACTAAAAAAATATTTAACTCTAAATTTTATCCCGAATTCTCTCGATCTATTTTTGCTCATTCTTATCCCCAACCACATTTAATTTTGTTTATCTTACTAATTATTACTTGTCGTTGCACTTGGTCTTACATGTTAGTTTTCTTTTCTGTAGCTTGTAATACATTTCAGTTAGACTTTGTTTGGTAGGGTGTAAAAAATTGAAAAGAAAAAAAAAATTAAAAAGATAAAAATGTAGAAAGATGAAAAACTAAAATTTTATTTCTGATAATGTATTTGGTAGGAAAGATGAAAAAATAAAAGAAAGAAAATGTTAATTGTCACGCTATTCATTGCTTGGAAAAACATGAGAGGAGAGAAAATTAAACTTTAAAAATTACATACGTTGAAATAACTCATACCTCTCTTATTTTGTTTCATTTTCCTTTCAAAACTGAGTAATTTTTGCTTACACATGAGAATAAAAATGATCACTCTCTCATTTTTTTTTTCATTTTTCACTTTCTTCATTCATCGTTCTCAAGTACGGAATCAAAATTTGGGATTGAGGAGACAAAACATAAATATTTGAAAGTGATGAATAAATTCAAAAACAAGCTAATTTAAAAAAAAATTATATAAGAAGACAAAGATGAAAAAAAAATCGCCCTCAACTCCACATACCTCCATAAAAAAATATTGCCCCCAACTCCACGTACCTCCATAAAAAAATATTGCCCCCAACTCCACGTACCTCCATTACTGATGGTTCGATTTTTTGATCCAACCAAATAAAGCTTTAATTGCAACAGTTTCTCCTCCACCAAAGAATCCCTCTACAACTGTCGTCAAATGTGATATTACCATGCAAAACCAATCTAATCGTGGATTTTCTTAATCGTCCTTAATTTTCATTCTTAGTGAAACTTTTGACAAATAAAGTTTGTGTGTATTTTTCTTTTCAAATAACAGTTTAAGAGCCATATATCCTCATGAATTAGTTTAGAAGGGCACGTTGAAAGAAATAAAATCTTTGAATGGCACGCGTAATAAAATCATGGATAAGTTATACACATAGTTTCTCATGTTTGAGTAAGTTGTTTTAATTTAGTAACATTTAAAAAATTATATTGTCATCATAAACATTATCGATTTATCATATAATAACCATATATTCGTTAAAATTTGTTAAATTGATGATGTGTTATATTAACAAAAAAAATTTGATATCTATTTAGACCTGAATTAGAATTAGAATATTAATTTAATATTTTATAATTTTTAACTATAATTATAAGAAAACATTAAAAAATTTAAAATCACTTTTCAACAATCATGTGCCGAAACATTAATGTCCATCCATCAATATTCTGACATTTGTTATTGTCATAACCTCATTTTGTCCGGTCGATTATAATTATTAGTATTATCAATATTATTATTATCTCTTAATTAAAACAAAAAAAAATACTAAATAGTAAGAGTTAACTACTGGGAAGATCACTTATATTACCTAGTACAAAGTTGATCATCGATTTTGAAAAACGATCAGTAATATCACTTACGTTTATTCTACGTGGATAAAGCAACAATTAAATCAAATTATCCAATAAAGCCCCCCTTATCTTTAACTCTAAATTTTTCCCTATAAAAGAAGAGAAAAATGAGAAGAAGCCGAAGTAGAAGAAGAAGATAGAAACAAAGAACGAAGTACCCATTTATCGTTGTAAACAACAAGCTGATCTGGTAATTGCTTGGACCGATGAGAACCCAAATAGAAAGTTTTTTGGGTGTAAAAATTATGAGAATGGGAGGGGCTATGAGTTTTTTTGCTTGGAAGGATGCTCCTGTCAACCCACGTGCAAGAATGTTCATTTCTGGGCTCTTAAAGAAAGTGAAAAAAATATAGAGGGCAAAATTTTTAGAACGAATCTGTTGGTTATGTGTGTGATAATTGTGTGAATTTTGAATTTATGTAATGTGTGTGATGCTAGATGTTGAAGTATTGTTAGGGTTTATGGAGCTTGGTTTAGCTTGTATGCTTTTAAGTTAGTTATTTATGAGCTTTTTTTAGGGTTGTTTAATGTAACTGAAGCTTAGTGAATCAATGTTTTGGTCAGTTCAATGGAAGTTTTAAACATTTTGTTCAATAAAATGTGAAGCATTTTGGTATTCAATTTTTTTATAAAAGTAAACCGTTGTAAGTAATATTGTTAAGATTCGTAATGTAACTGAAGCTAAGCTTAAGTAAGGCTTTGCATTCAATAGTAAGAAATATTGGTTCACAAAAATAATTTATAAGCTGATAAATTATAAAATTAGCTACACAAAATAATGACCTAATTCAACAATTTTACAAAAAAAACCCTAGACAAATTCAACATTATTAACAAAAGAAATGCCATTGCAATGGACATCACAAAAAGGATTCATAAAATTAGGCCATTCACAAAATAAGCCAGCTTCAGTTGTGCAGCTTCAGTCCTTAGTTGAAGCTTGTGATTCTTGATTTGGAGGGTTGGAGACAGTTGATTGTTGACTTGAAGGCATCTATCTAACTGTAACCCCCACGTCCCGGTCTGGCCGAATGACCGGTCCGAGTAGACCACACGGGGAAAATTGAAGCGAAACCCGTTAAGGTTCCCCCTCGGTTAGCGACCCTATTTTTTCATTTTAATCTTCTCTAGAGGAGTATTGAATCCTAGGTGATCACGACAACGGAAAACATCCATAGAAAAAATCACATCCGAACCACAACCATACATTAACAGTCAATTTTTAAGCTTACAGGGCAGACCGTATCGGTACACCAACTAGGGGTATCGATACGCCCTGACCAGGTCAACCCCAAGGGTCAACTCCGGGAAGACCGTATCGATACAACCCTTGAGCGTATCGATACGCCCTTCTCGCTCAACTCTTCTAGGTCAACGGAGTAGAACCGTATCGATACGCGTAAACCCCGTATCGGTACGTCCTACTCTTACCCATTTCTCACAATTCCAGTGAGTTTGGAGGGTATCAGTACCCCCAGGGTAGCGGTACGCCAGGCAAAAATCGTGGTATTTGGGCAAGGTCGTATCGATACGGCCCTTAGGCATATCGATACGCCCTGCTCTGCAATTCCACAAATTTTAACTCAACAACCCCAAACACGACTCTAGATGCATTTTTGGACTCTCCTATGCACGTACAAACATTTATACAACATACAACAACCAAGGGAGGCAATCAAAACCAATAGCAAGACATCCAAACATGGCATTCATACAAAAGGGCAATTTTAGCATATATGGTCATACATGAGGGCTCAAAAGGGCCAAAAGGCACAAGTCATCACAATAAGGTTTGCACTCACCAACAAGGCAACCTAAACATCTAAAGGCATGCCACTACACACAAACATTCATCATGACATATCATGCTTTTACAAACTAAAGTTAATTCGAAACATCAACACATAAATGAGTCATACATAGCTCATACAAAATACCCTTGCCACATTGCTAAACTACTACATAATTATGAACCGTACTTGAGCAACAAACTTGGAAAGCCCTTCTTGCCTTGCTCCGAGCTAACACCATGCTAATGATATGCATTGTTGAAAATTGAGAGCGTAAGTTATAAGCTTAGTGAGGATGCTCTAAAAACCGAAAAATCAACAATGCAAGGTTCAAGCATGTAAATCCTAATATCACATACAACATACATTGGTAAATAATCAAGTAGTCCTAGCTAGTCTTTCAAGAGTCATAATATGGCATCTTACATCATACTAGCTCAAACATCAAACATCAAATATCAACATCATATATCACAATCATATGGACAAGTTTAATTGGCCACTATTAGTTACCCGGATGTGCGGATTTAAATCTCAACAACCACTTTACCTCGGTGGGATTTCACTCATCACCGGACCTTGCATGGGCGGGATTCCACTCATCGCCACATGCCCTACGGATGTGATTCCACTCATCATCTTGTAGAATATATAAAAGCTTCCGGTGGAATATTACATCACCGAACTCATCCTTGATGACTTAACGCCATCAAGGCCACGTATGTTTTGACTCAATTTGTGTGCACACTAATCCTAATGATCGATCATTTACACCCGGTAAGTTAATTAGTGCCAATTTATATTTACCACATCACATATCCATCAACCATATCTCAGGCTCATCACATACACATATCATGGTATACATGTACAAAACAACCACATATCACAAGAGCATAAATAGGCAATACACATAGCATTTAATGGAAACCAATAGCTAAATTAACAACTTGAATTCATATAGAAATGGCCTACCAAGCACATTTCAACTCACACACTACACACACTCGAACCAAACTTTAAAACATGTTTAGAATCACTCACCACCCTTCCTTAGCAACCAAAGCAAGTCTCCTACAAGCCCGGATTCGATTCCGTTGCTCCACCGATGTCTCCTCTTGTTTCTAGCCAAACAAAACACACCCATTATTCCCAATCAATGCTAAAATTCAGTCAACACTCAACTCTTGAGCTCAAACTAACTTCAACCAATTTTCCAATCAAATTAATCCCCCAAATATACCCATTTTCGTGCTCCCTCATACCTTAGCTGAAAACTTCATTTTCAATCATCCAAATGACCCCCAAATGGTCCCAAAACATCCTCCTAACATACATAAACCATCAGCCCTTTACTTTCAACCTAAAACCCACCAAAAATCAAGTTCTTGACATCTCAAAAATTGCTTCAAGAACCCATTTCGGGTTTTCAACAAAACCCAACCATTTTGACATATAATGTACATTTTAATATGAATAAACAAAAACCCAACTCCATATTTCAAAACAAAATGAAAATCTTCATAAAAACTCAAGCTTTAACCAAACCCTAACATTTCAAAAGTTCATAGTTTTAAAATCTAGAACCATGAGTAGATAGAGGATGAAGAGAAGAGTTAGAAAATGTTTTTACCTCTCAAAATGGTCTTGAAATGATGATGAGATTCAATGGAATAGTAAATTTGAGCTTGGGAGAGTTTGAAGAAGGGATTTGGGTTTCTAACGTTGGAAAAGGGGGAGTGGGGAGAGAAGATGACAACTTTTTAAAAGTTGTCTTGCTTTTAAAATTCTTTTGGTCAAATTACCACATTGGCCCCTCCCCTTTTTATTAAAACCCAATTTGATCCTAATTAAGGTTGAATTGATTTAATTTAATTTTACTAACTCGGACCACTAACCCGACTAACTCCCAACCCCAAAACACGGGCGTTACAACTCTCTCCCACTTAAGGAATTTCGTCCCCAAAATTACCTGAGTGAAAGAGATACGGAAACTGCTTTTCTATATCCTCCTTCCTCTCCCAAGTGGCTTCGTCCACACCTCGACGTTGCCACCGCACCTTCACTAACTCGATTGATCTACCCCGCAACACCTTACTGTCAGAAGCTAAAATCTCAACCGGTTCTTCCTCATAAGTCAAATCCGGATTCAATTCAATCTCCTCTACGGGCATAACATGTGATGGATCGGACCTATACTTACGGAGCATTGAAACATGGAATACATCGTGTATCTTCTCTATCTAGGATGGCAACCGCAACTGATAAGCAACCAGACCAACCCTCTTCACAATCTCATACGGTCCTATGTACCTCGGACCCAACTTCCCTTTTCGGCCAAATCTCATCACTTTCTTCCACGGAGACACCTTCAAGAATACCTTCTCACCCACTGAGAACTCAACTTCCTTCCTCTTCAAATCGGCATAGGACTTCTGCCTATCCGAAGCAGCTTTCAAACGATCACAAATCAATTTTACCTTGTCAGTTGTCCCCTTGAGCAAATCCGGCATAGGTAGCAACTTCTGTCCCACTTCGGCCCAACAAACTGGAGTTCTACACTTTCGGCCATACAAGGCCTCATACGGAGCCATCTGAATGCTCGACTGGAAGCTATTATTGTAAGCAAACTCAACTAAAGGCAAGTGCTTCTCCCACGTACCCTGAAAGTCAATGATGCAACAACACAACATATCCTCTAAGATCTGAATAACTCTCTCTGACTGACCATCTGACTGAGGATGATAAGACGTGCTGAAGTTCAAACGGGTACCCAAAGCTGTATGTAGACACTCCCAAAATCGAGAAGTAAACCGCGGATCTCTATCTGACACAATAGACTTCGGCACACCATGCAGTCTAACAATCTCCCCAACGTACAAATCGGCCAATCTATCTAAGGTATAAGTAGTATTGACTGCCAAGAAGTGAGCACACTTTGTAAAACGATCCACTATCACTCAAACTGAGTTCTTCTTCGTAGAAGTCAAAGGCAAACCCGAAACAAAGTCCATGGTGATGTTCTCCCATTTCCATTCCGGAATTCTCAACGGCTGTAACAAACCTGAGGGAACCTGATGTTCTGCCTTCACTCTCTGACACACTAAGCACTTACTCACAAAGTCGGCTACATCTCTCTTCAAGCCAACCCAAAAGTACTCATTCTTCAAATCACGGTACATTTTCGTACTTCCAGGATGCATAGCAAATGGACTACTGTGGGCTTCAGTCAAGATCGTACGTCTCAAGTCACTGTCCTCTGGCACAACTATTCTATCCTTGAAACACAAAACCCCATCAATACTGAAACTGTAGTCTGAAGATCTACCTTCGGCTATATCTTGCATGTGAGGTGCCAAAGATCTATCTAAGAGTTGTTTCTCTCTAATCAACTGACCTAAAGTAGGTCTAACCTGAAGCTCGGCAACCAAGCCACCATCTCCGGACAAACTCAATCTAGCGAACATGGCTCTCAAATCCACGGCTATCTTTCTACTCAATGCATCGGCCACCACATTGGCCTTACCCGGATGGTACTCGATGGTAAGATCATAGTCTTTTAGCAACTCTAACCACCTACGCTGTTTGAGATTCAAATCTCGCTGAGTCATAATGTATTTCAAACTCTTGTGATCGGTGTACACTGTGCATTTCTCACCGTACAAATAGTGCCTTCAAATCTTCAGAGCAAACACAACTGCAGCTAACTCTATGTCATGGGTCGGATAGTTGCGCTTGTGGGTCTTCAACTGTCTTGAGGCATAAGCCACTACTCTCTTGTCTTGCATGAGAACACAACCTAGGCCTACATAAGAAGCATCACTGTAAACTACATAGTCCTTCCCGAACTCTGGCTGAATCAAGATCGATGCTTGGGTCAAAGCTTCTTTCAATTTCTCAAAGGCTCTCTGTCTTGCATCTGTCCACTCGAACTGAACACTCTTCTGTAGCAACTGTGTCAACAGAGCGGCTAACTTAGAGAAACCTTCTACGAATCTCCTATAGTATCCGGCTAAGCCTAGGAAGCCACGTACCTCTGTTACAGACTTCGGTTGCTTCCACTCAACAATGGCCTCAATCTTCTTCGAATCAACTCTAATCCCATCGGCTGACACTACATGTCCTAAGAAGACTACCTCTCGGATCCAGAACTCACACTTGCTCAACTTCGCATACAACTGATGATCTAGCAAAGTCTTCAAAACTAGTCTCAAGTTTCGGTCATGGTCTTCTTTAGTTCGCGAGTACACCAAAATGTCATCTATAAACACAACTACAAACTGATCTAGGTACTGATGAAAAATCTTATTCATCATATCCATGAAAGCAGCCGGTGCATTAGTCAACCCAAAAGGCATGACTAAAAACTCATAGTGTCCATACCTAGTCCTAAAGGCCGTCTTCGGTACATCAACCTCTCTTACCTTTAGCTGGTAGTAACCCGATCTCAAGTCAATCTTCGAAAAGACTGTTGCTCCCCTCAACTGATCAAACAAGTCATCAATTCTAGGCAACGGATACTTATTCTTCACTGTCAACTGATTCAACTGTCTGTAATCTATACACATTATCATGCTTCCATCTTTCTTCTTCACAAACAAAACTGGTGCACCCCAAGGTGAAGAACTAGGCCGAATAAAACCTCTATCTGTCAATTCTTGCAACTGAGTCTTCAACTCTTTCAATTCTTTCGGTGCCATGTGATACGGAGCAATCGAAACAGGAGCCGAATCAGAATAAGTCTCAATGGTGAACTCTACCTCTCTGTCCGGTGGTAATCCTGGCAACTCTTCCAGAAACACACTAGGAAAGTCACATACTGTCCGGATGTCTTGAGGTCTAACCTCACTCATGTTAGGGTTAATCACATACGCCAAGTATGCTTCACACCCCAACTCAACTAACCTCTTAGCCTCTAAAACTGAAACCATATTGGACAAGAACTTCACATTCTCACCCACCACTACGATCTCATAATCATCTGTGAGCCTCAAAGAAATCCTCTTAGTTTCAAAATCTATCCTAGCTCTATGCTCCGTGAGCCAGTCCATACCCAGAATCACATCAAAACCATAGAAAGGAAGCTCCATCATATCCACTAGAAACACATGTCCCTGAACCATCAACGGACACCTTCTGTACATTTTTCTAACTACAATCGTGTCCCCAAAAGAACTAGTAACACTAACTCCTACCTCTAACATTTCACAAGGCAAGTTCAAAAACTGTGCATGCTCACTCAATATGTAGGAATGTGTAGACCCAAAGTCAATTAAAGAAAGCAAACCCAAAGACTGTATCGAGAAGTTACCTGCGATCACATCGGTGTCATGCTGATCCCCACGCTGAGCGTAAACTCTGGCCTGTCCTCCGCCCTCCGGCTGGACTGCAACTACATGTGCTATGTTCCTCTGACCATCGTTCCTCGGCTGAAAGTTACCTCTACCGCGCCCGCGGCCTCTCTAAAAGTCATTGGCTCTAGCAGGAGCCTGAGCTGGTGCCTGTCCCACCTGATGTGGACAGTCACGCCTAATATGATCCCTAGCTCCGCAACTCCAACATGAGTGGAAGTTTCCCCAACACTCACCGGTGTGGTTCCTCCCGCAAGTAGCACATGTGGGCAACTTCCCACCAGTTCTCTGGCCCTGTTGGCCCCTACCGTGGTTACCGCCACCGCCCCTATGATCACAGTGATGCCTGTTGTCCCGATGCCTCTTGGCATCACCTCTATCAAAGTCACTGGACCTCTTACCCGAACTAGAACCACCAGATCGTTTGGTCAAGCCCAAACTGTGCTCTAAGTCCTTGGCCCTCGCGACCAAAACGTCAAAATCAGTGTAGTCTGAAGCTAGAGTATACCTCTTGATCTCTTCATTCAGCCTATAACGGAATCGGTTACATCGTTCCACCTCAGTAGGAACAAGCTCAGAAGCATACTGACTCAGTCTGACGAATCGGATCTCATAATCGGTCACAGTCATATTCCCCTGAAGCAAAGCCATAAACTCTCTCTTCCTCTCATCGAGGTATCATGGACCCAGATACTTCTTACGGAACGCTGACTCAAAGAACTCCCAAGTAATCTCGGCCTCATCCATACCTGTAGTAATGGTGATCCACCAAGTGTAGGCATCACCCTAAAGCAGAGACTCAACACACCCCAACTTGCGCTCACCAGTACACCCCATCTGAGCGAGAATACGGACAGTCTTCTCAAACCACAACTCAGACCTCTCCGGTGTAGCCCCTCTGAACTCTTCGGCCCCTAGACCACGAAGTCTCTCTAACGGCAAACCAGTGCCCTCACCCTAATGGTGTGCTGCTGCTTGACCCCCAGCTACTGCAGCCTGAAATGCCCCGGCTATCGCCTGAACCAACGGAGCTAAGTCTATTCTGGCTGGTCCTTGGCCACCTTGGCCTCCCTGAGGTCCCTCTCCTTCGGCCCCGGCCTCGCCTCCCACTCCAGGTGGAGCAGGTCGTGGTGGTGGAGGTGGTGGAGGAGCTCCAACTCCAACCACAGGCTCTCCCACTTGAGCCTCAACTCTAACTACTGGCTCAACTCCTAGAGTCGCTGCCCGTGGTTTCGGTCGAACCATCCTAGGCCTCTCACGTGGTCTCATGGTACAGCTAGCAAGGTAAAAACTATAACAACAAACAAATAGGGATTACGTTAGCCAAAGCAAGGGTCCAATAGTGCTCAAGTACTCCCTTTACCAAAAATCTTTTTAAATTAAGTAATAGTAGCAATTGGCACACACTCTACACCAGACACAACAACTCATGCTTCAAAACATCATGCGAACAGTCAAACATCGAGATTTCATGGCAAGCATGCATTGAACAACACAATCACTTAACATATCAAGCTTACCTTACTTACTTGCCCGAGGTCTCGGTAACCTCAGGCTCTGATACCAACAAATGTAACCCCCTTGTCCCGGTTTTGCCGGATGATCGGTCCGAGTAGGCCACACGGGGAAAACCGAAGCGAAACCCGTTAAGGTTCCCCCTCGGTTAGCGACCCTATTTTTTTCATTTTAATCTTGTCTAGAGAAGTATTGAATCCTAGGTGATCACGACAGCGGAAAACATCAATAGGAAAAATCACATCCGAACCACAACCATACATTAACAGTCCATTTTTAAGCTTACAGGGCAAACTGTATCGGTACACCAACTAGGGGTATCGATACACCCTGACCAAGTCCACCCCAAGGGTCAACTCCGAGAAGACCGTATCGATACAGCCCTTGAGCGTATCGATACGCCCTTCTCGGTCAACTCTTCTAGGTCAACAGAGTAGAACCGTATCGATACGCGTAAACCCCGTATCGGTATGCCCTACTCTTACCCATTTCTCACAATTCCAGTGAGTTTGGAGGGTATCGGTACCCCCAGGGTAGCGGTACGCCAGGCAAAAATCGTGGCATTTGGGCAAGGCCGTATCGATACGGCCCTTAGGCGTATCGATACGCCCTGCTCTGCAATTCCACAAATTTTAACTCAACAACCCCAAACACGACTCTAGATGCATTTTTGGACCCTCCTATGCACGTACAAACATTTATACAACATACAACAACCAAGGGAGGCAATCAAAACTAATAGCAAGACATCCAAACATGGCATTCATAAAAAAGGGCAATTTTAGCATATATGGCCATACATGAGGGCTCAAAAGGCACAAGTCATCACAATAAGGTTTGCACTCACAAACAAGGCAACCTAAACATCTAAAGGCAAGCCACTACACACAAACATTCATCATGGTATATCATGCTTTTACAAACCAAAGTTAATTCGAAACATCAACACATAAATGAGTCATACATAGCTCATACAAAACACCCTTGCCACATTGCTAAACTACTACATAATTATGAACCGTACTTGAGCAACAAACTTGGAAAGCCCTTCTTGCCTTGCTCCGAGCTAACACCACGCTAATGATCTGCATTGTTGAAAATTGAGAGCGTAAGTTATAAGCTTAGCGAGGATGCTCTAAAAACCGAAAACATCAACAATGCAGGGTTCAAGCATGTAAATCCTAATCTCACATACAACATACATTGGTAAATAATCAAGTAGTCCTACCTAGTCTTTCAAGAGTCATAATATGGCATCTTACATCATACTAGCTTAAACATCAAACATCAAATATCAACATCATATATCACATTCATATGGACAAGTTTAACTGGCCACTATTAGTTACCCGGATGTGCGGATTTAAATCTCAACAACCACTTTACCTCGGTGAGATTTCACCCATCACCGGACCTCGCATGGGCGGGATTCTACTCATCGCCACATGCCCTACGGATGTGATTCCACTCATCATCATGTAGAATATATAAAAGCTTCCGGTGGAATATTACATCACCGTACTCCTCCTTGATGACTTAACGCCATCAAGGCCACGTACGTTTTGACTCAATTTGTGTGCACACTAATCCAAATGATCGATCATTTACACCCGGTAAGTTAATTAGTGCCAATTTACATTTACCACATCACATATCCATCAACCATATATCATGCTCATCACATACACATATCATGGTATACATGTGCAAAACAACCACATATCACAAGAGCATAAATAGGCAATACACATAGCATTTAATGGAAATCAATAGCTAAATTAACAACTTGAATTCATATAGAAATGGCCTACCAAGCACATTTCAACTCACACACTACACACACTCGAACCAAACTTTAAAACATGTTTAGAATCACTCACCACTCTTCCTTAGCAACCAAAGCAAGTCTCCTACAAGCCCGGATTCGATTCCGTTGCTTCACCGATGTCTCCTCTTGTTTCTAGCCAAACAAAACACACCCATTATTCCCAATCAATGCTAAAATTCAGTCAACACTCAACTCTTGAGCTCAAACTAACTTCAACCAATTTTCCAATCAAATTAATCCCCCAAATATACCCATTTTCGTGCTCCCTCATACCTTAGCTGAAAACTTCATTTTCAATCATCCAAATGATCCCCAAATGGTCCCAAAACATCCTTCTAACATACATAAACCATCAGCCCTTTAATTTCAACCTAAAACCCACCAAAAATCAAGTTCTTGACATCTCAAAAATTGCTTCAAGAACCCATTTCGGGTTTTCAACAAAACCCAACCATTTTGACATATAATGTACATTTTAATGTGAATAAACAAAAACCCAACTCCATATTTCAAAACGAAATGAAAATCTTCATAAAAACTCAAGCTTTAACCAAACCCTAACATTTCAAAAGTTCATAGTTTTAAAATCTAGGACCATGAGTAGATAGTGGATGAAGAGAAGAGTTAGAAAATGTTTTTACCTCTCAAAATGGTCTTGAAATGATGATGAGATTCAATGGAATAGTAACTTTGAGCTTGGGAGAGTTTGAAGAAGGGATTTGGGTTTCTAACGTTGGAAAAGAGGGAGTGGGGAGAGAAGATGACAACTTTTTAAAAGTTGTCTTACTTTTAAAATTCTTTTGGTCAAATTACCACATTGGTCCCTCCCCTTTTTATTAAAACCCAATTTGACCCTAATTAAGGTTGAATTGATTTAATTTAATTTTACTGACTCGGACCATTAACCCGACTAACTCTCAACCCCAAAACACGGGTGTTACACTAACAGTAGTTGTTGCCTTCGAGATTGATGCTGCTGGTGGGATGATGAAGGATGGCTTCCAGGTCGCTGTTGGTGGGATGATGAAGGATGGCTTCCAGGTTGTTGCTGGTGGGATGATGAAGGATGTGTAAATCTTAAATTGATTTTGATATAACAAATTGCATAAGGGCTTATTTGCAAATACAATAAATTTTTAAGTAATTCAAGACTAACAAATTTTTTTTTTGATAAAGGGTGGCCTCGTTAAAACCCCCCCTCATATCGAACGATCGAATGATCGTCGAAAGCGGAAGGGGGAAAAGAGTGCCGATTTATTTCATATCACAAAATTATGAATTACAAAAATATCATGTCCAAAAGCCATACAAAGTAAAGCCAAAATTCATCAGCAACAACAAACTTATTACCAACAGCTACCCGCCCTTGTTCTATCGAAGTTTGGCTAGCCAATCCCAGCCTTGGCCAGCGCATCAGCCTCCAGGTTGAGGGTTCTCCCTATTGGCCGAAACAAACATTCCCTCAGTTTGCCCAGAGTAACAATGTCTTCCACTAGCCTTTTGAACAACTCCGGACAGGATGTCAGATTCTCTATCCATGTTAAGGCCACAATACTATCTCCTTCTAAAATCGGCCTACACCTCGCGCAATCTTCCCTGGCGTTGAATAGCTGCAACCCTCTCTTAATTGCTAGAAGTTCTGCCAATATTGGTGGTCCCGGACCATATTTTTCTGAGAATTGAAACATAACCTTACTGCCGTGATCTCTTGTCAGGCCCCCTATCCCTCTTGCGCTTCTATCAGACAACGTCGCCCCATCCACGTTGATTTTAACATACCCCTCCGGAGGAGGTTGCCAAGCTTGGATTGATCTCAACGTCGGGGCTGCCCCCTTGTACCTATCTGCCAACCTCGGGTTATTCATAATATCTGTCCTCAAAGGCTGAGAAACATTATTCTTGGCGCAAAACCAGTTAACCAAACGAGTTTTCAGCAAAAAGAGGATTTGTAATTCATCTAACTTGCTTCCTCTAAAAACTATATCGTTTCGACATAGCCACAAAGTCCATATCACAGCAGTAGGGAATAAAAACCAAATAGACTCACCGAATGAAGATGCAGGATCGAAAAACCATATGTGTAGTAATGACTTAATGTCCTGTGGAACTACCAGCGAAACGCCCCACCACACTGCCGCCCGCATCCAAAGCCTCCACGCAACCCTGCAGGAGAGAAAGAGATGTCTCGCTGTTTCTACAACCTCCAAACAGAACGGGCAATTAACTTCCTCCAAGTTACCGGTATTCCTCCTAATAAGCTCTCCACGGACAGCCACTCTATTCAATATTACCTGCCACACGAAGATCTCTACTCTTGGTGGCGCACGACCGTTCCACACACATGTTTTCCAGAAGTTATCTTTGAGTGCCTTATTACAGTTTAAGTTATAACATGATTTAACTGAATATGATCCATCACCAGGACCAATCCATACCAAACAGTCTCGATTGAACCCCTCCGATCGGAAATTATTCACCGTTTCTAAAAAATCATTCCATTGAGGTATCTCCCAGTCAAATGGAAGTCTGCGAAGTTGAATGTCCCATGACCAAACCGAGTTTATCCTCCTCCCATATTCCGCGACCCTCCCATTCTTGTTACATGCTAGAGCAAAAATTCTCGGGTAAGCAACCTTGAGAGGTATAACGCCCAGCCACGTATCCGACCAGAACAAAGTTAATTTACCATCACCTACTTCTAGCCTAAAGTTGTTGTGCAAAACCTCACCAAAATCGTCTTTGTCGAAGGCAAATTTGATGATTCCTCTCCACTGCCAAGACGCTAGACGATGTGTCTTCCCTTCTAAAAGGATTTTCGAGGGGTCAATTTCATATTTACTGCAGATCACCTCCTTCCAAGGGCTAGTCGGATCATTAGCAAATTTTCAGATCCACTTGCCTAAGAGAGCTCGGTTCTGGATCATGAGATTTCGAACATTAAGACCTCCCATGTCAAGTGGTTGGCAAATTGTGTTCCAATTGACCTAGTGCGTTTTCTTTGTCTTCTCCGAGTCACCCCACAAGAAACCCGCCATAATGCTGTTTATCTTGTTCGCCACTTTCACCGGCATCCGAAAAAGGGACATGTAATACATAGGGAGAGATGAAAGAACCGCTCTAATGAGAGTCAATCTGCCGCCAACAGATAATTGTTTCGCCTTCCATGAAGAAAGATAACTATAGAATTTCTCAATGATCGGGTCCCATAAAGCCAAAGAATTTGTTTTCTGACCCAGCGGTAAGCCTAGATAGACAGTGGGAAAGGAACCCATCGAGCATTTAATTTCCGCCCCCCACTCTTTCACAATTTGCTCCTCCACATTAATCCCAAATAAGCAACTCTTTTCTATATTCAATTTGAGTCCCGATGCGACTTCGAACACTCTCAATACTCGTCAAACGTTTTCCACCTCCCTAAATGAAGGACCACAAAATATAGTTAAGTCATCTGCAAACTGTAGATGACTCAGTTTCGTCATACGACTCCCCCTTCCTAAACACCAGCCCGAGAACAAACCCGTAGCTTCCCCCTTTTCGATCATGAGATGTAGTGCTTCGCCCAAAATATTAAATAGTAAGGGCGAAAGTGAGCAGCCTTGCCTGAGTCCTTTGACCATCGGAAAATGTGGTGTTGGGGATCCGTTGACTAATACTGAAATGGTAGCCGTCGAGATGCACATATATATCCAATCGCACCATTTTTTACCGAAACCCATTATCCTCATCACATGGATTAAAAAACACCAGTCAACAGAGTCATACGCGCGCTGAAAATCTATCTTAAACATGGCACCTTTCAATCCCTTTTTCCTCATATATTCAAATACCCTCGTTAGCGATAAAAGAGCAGTCCGTGATATGGCGTCCCGAAATGAAAGCAAACTGAGACTTGCTAATAATACAGTCCATCATACCCCGTAGTCGCAAAGATAAAACCTTCGACAGAATTTTGTAGATTCCCCCTACCAGGCTAATTGGTCTATAGTCCTCGATAGACTCCGGAGTAACTTTCTTTGGTATGAGAGCAATAAAAGGTTGATTTAACTCAGCCTCCCATTCAATCCCATTGTAAAAATTGTGGAAAAAATTCATAATTTCATCTTTCAGAACACTCCAATACCTCTTGAAAAAGCCCATATTGAATCCATCCGGACCCGGAGCTCGAGAGCTGTCAAAAGAAACTACTGCGTTCCAAACTTCTCCCTCTGTGAAAATATGTTCCAGAAGAGATGCTTGAGCCGTGTTGATTTTCCGGAATGGGAGATCTACTTTCTCGACCTCCAGCGTGTGCTTGTTATTGAAAGCCTTAGCAAAGTGCTTGTATATAAAATCTTTCACCTTAGGAAAACTAGAGATTACTTTCCCATTCTGATTCAGCGAATATATGGTGTTAGATTTCCTTTGTAACGAAGCGATCGAGTGGAAATACCTCGTATTTTTGTCTCCTTCCTTGAACCACCTAACCCTCGAATGTTGTAACCATATGCTCTCCTCTCTCTGAAGTTGTTGCCAAAGAGAGTTCTTAAGTTCCAGTAGAATAACTCGATCAGATTCCGCTCCCATACCCGCTATCATTTTTGCTTCTAATGCATTGATCTTTCTCCCCAATTCCACTGAACTAACTTGCTTGTCCAGATTCCTCTTTGATGACCACGACTTTGTAGCCCCAGCAATCGATTTGAATAGATTGCAAATTTTGGAATTTACCTTATTTTTCCTGTGAATGTTTATACTCCTGACAAGCATGTCCTCGAAACCTTCTTCATTCATCAAATAGTTGTAGAAGCGAAAAGGACGCCTCCCCTAGTTTGTCATTCTATTCTCTAAGGAAATGGCGTTGTGATCCGAAATCTCCTTCGACAGTAGAAATTGATTCAACTCTGGATATCCCTCTAGGAATTCCATGTCCACTAAGAATCGGTCCAATCGAACGAATGTTGGCGGATCCCTGTTATTTGACCATGTAAATGTGCCGCCTTTTAATGGCAAATTCACCAACTCAGCCGATTGAATAAAATCGCGAAAAACCTCCATAGCCGCGAAGTTCCAAGACAGTCCCTGTTTCTCCTCCATACCCACAATGGCGTTGAAATCTCCTCCCAAGCACCATGCCACTTTATAACTGTTCATTACATTCAGCAATTCCCTGAAAAACTCTTCTTTCTCAGCGTCTGCAGTCGGACCATATACATTGATTATCCCGTAATCCCTATTCTCCCCTCTGAAATTTCCTAACAGCACAATAAATCTCTTTCCTATAACCGTGTCCGCCTTAATAAAAACTTCGGATTCCACAAGGTAATCAACCCACCGGACGATCCATCTGCAGGCGAAACGCAAAATTCAAAATCCTTCGCACCACCCATGCTTCTCAACAATGAACTGGAAAAAACACCAATTTTTGTTTCCTGAATCAAGTTTTGGATCGCTCTCGCCTTCTCCCGTCTCCCCAATCCTCTTATGTTCCATGAAACAATATTAATCTCCATTCGATTTTTAATACCCCTATACTGACACCAGCACACCGACTATCAATTCACACTTTTAATTTCCCTAATCTTCGCCACTAGAGCTTCCTTACCTCCTTTGAAGGACACGCCCAGCAAATTACTAACCCCCGGACGTGTAAGGCTTCTTCTATGTAACTGAGGTGAGTTGAGCCGCCAGAATTTTCCGAACCCATACCTGGAACCACTTCGTCTCCGTCAACATAATCCCTAATTTGTCTTCTTAGAACTCGACGATGACTGGCCTGGAGAAAATTAGAACCCCTTTCGAATACTATTGCATCAGCCACTCTCTACTTTGTCCGACACCCGAATACGTACCCCTTCTCCAAGCCTGCTTCGCTATTCTCACCAAGTTGCATAGCTATAGTATTCTGTGGTTTTTCCAATGTGTCTTGAACAATTTCATCCGACAGATTCGTCAAAAATACATCGTTATTATTAACTTGAGATAACTCATTGGCTATATTATCACCACTAATAGTTACTCTAGTGGAGTCCAGAACCTTATCTCGGCCTGCTGCCAATACTCCCCTATTCTCTTGCTCACGGCCCGAATTATCCACGGGCCCAACATTATTACAGGCCTGTTCCCGCCTCTCACCCATCGAATCCTTAGACGAATTAACCTCCTCCACTCTCGCGTCAATAGCAGCACTACCCTGTGGGGCCCTTGGAATTAGAACACATGTTGAATTAAATTGACCATCAATGTTCTGATCATGGGGAATGTTCCCCAGCGGTACCCCCAATGTAGCTTGGACATTCCAAGAGTCGCTTTGCGGCTCCTGGATATCACCGTCTTTTCTGACCGGCGAGTCACCACGGGAACTGTTCCGATCACGATGAACCCCCTTCTCCGCCCAATCAACTTCGTCTCCGATATCGTCAAAATCGACAAAACCTTCGCCCTGATTACCTTCGACACCCGACCGAATCTCAATATTATCATCCCCAGTACTGACACCCACCTTGAATAGCTTTTCATTCACCGTAAAGCTAATAGAAACTGGAACTACGTACTGGTTAGGTGCCCTAATTATCAATTTAGCTGTCGATAAATCCAACCTTTCGGACGTTTCTTTACTGATACATACCAGCTTCCCCCATCTCGTTGCTAAAAAGGAAAAAAATTCATCGGACCAGCAAGAGATTGGAATACCGGAAAGATGAACCGATACGTACATCTGGGAATTCCGTCGATCAATACTTCCTCTTCAATGATTGAGAACCAGAAAGATAACTCTTCTTTTTGTTCGTTCCACGCCTTCTCTTTATCCTCTTTTGAATCGAAAGTAATCAAACATGCATTGGATGAACATCCCCATCTGGCAATCTTCGCCACAATTCCATCACTAGCTAAAGCTCTCTGCACAAAATCGATGTCGAAATCTGGCTTTAGAATGCCCATCACTGAGTTCTTAATCAAATCCAACTTGGAGCCAAAAAATTGTGACTTCAACGACACAGCTGCTCTTCCACTGTCTAAATTATCAGTATTGGTTGCCTTAGCAGCTGACCTTTCATTGCTGATACCCGGAGCCTTATTCCCCGTCGGCTTCTCGTAACAGTCACCCGAAACCTTATTCCCCGATGTAAGAACTTCCTTAAAAGTCCTATCGTCCCTGTTTCTATACTCATTCCCTGTCTCCATATTCTTTTGCTTCTAACCGCCTAAACCATCGTATTTCACTGCTATCCCTTCCTCTCTGCCAGCGCCAGGTGTGAAGTGTCCATTCTCAACCCTTCTGAATCTCGACCTAGTAACCGATACTCTCCTCCCATCAATATTAGAATTATGAACTCTGTCGATGGCTCTCAACATCCCCTTCTCATTAGAAAAATGAACAAAAGCAAAAGTGCAATCCCTGTATTTCGGTTTCGTATTGATAAATGGTATAAACACTCTCACCACTTCGCCATAATAGTTAAAAATCTCCCTTAGCGCTCCTCTGGAAGTTCTTTTACTCAAGAAATCGATGAAAACCACCCACTCCTCCTTGAACTGGTTTGTCTGCCTAACCCCTCACTGTCCAAAACCCTTCTTGTTTTTTGTCTTTTCGCCTATCTCCGCCCATCCTCTCCCTCTCTCTCTCTCTCTCTCTCTCTCTCTCTCTCTCCATGGTTTCCCTGGTACAATTCAACACTAATGTACAATTTTGATAAGACTAACAAATTGACAAGCCTTTTTGAACCAAATGATCTTTCAAGACAAATTATTTTAAGTGTTCAAATTTCTCTAAGTGTTTTTCAAGCAAAAATTTAACTTTACGCCTAAGCGTATCGATACCCTTATGGCGTATCGATATGAATTTATGCTACTGGAATTTCAAAATACCATAGCGTACCGATACGAGTTTTCCCGTATCGATATGATCTTCATATAGGCAAGCTATTAAGGCATAGCGTACCGATACGGTCTCACTTCGTACCGATACGATCTCGATGATGTTAGCAAATTTGTGTATTAAATGATTCAAACGTTGGCTGTCAATTATTAGAATCTTAAATTTTTAAATGATCATTAACCATATTGATACGCCTAGATAGCATACCGATACACTTTTTGTCAAAACACAATTCAAGATTCTAATAAGC
This sequence comes from Hibiscus tridactylites, assembly GCA_958450335.1. Classification (NCBI taxonomy): domain Eukaryota; kingdom Viridiplantae; phylum Streptophyta; class Magnoliopsida; order Malvales; family Malvaceae; genus Hibiscus; species Hibiscus tridactylites. Next base: position 78,241,305 of record OY288272.1, on the reverse strand, counting down.
AAACACCGTATCGATACGATATTTCGTATCGATACGCCCTTCTCGCGTATCGATATGCCCCTGTTTTTTAGTCATAACGACTCTTTCTTCTTTGAGACAGATACCGATACAGTCCTGAGGGCACCGATACACTGTGCAGTTGAGGAGCATTTATCGCGGAAAAATGCATCCAAATGGCTAGAATTCAATGTAAGGGTATAAAAACAAGTCTCCAAAGCTACAACAACAACTATTGAACCTTCAAGCAACATCTAAGCGATTATTCCAAACCCTTGAGCTTATAGAGTCAAATTTGTCTACCCAACTTGTAAAATTCTTCATTGTTTATTTTTCTTTCAAGTTTGGGGGAGTGTTTGTTTGTAATTGGGCAATTCATTAGTCTTGTGAGAGATAAATTTTTGATTGCCTATCATTCTTTGTAATTGTGAGTGAATTTGATTAAGCTTTGGGTAGAAAGCTTAATCGGTTTGTAAGATTGCCTCATAATCCGAGAAAAAGAGGAAGAATCAATAGTGGATTGGTTGAAAATTTTTATTGGGAGCTAAGGTAGTGGATGTAGAGCTTGTTAGAAGCTTGAACCACTCTAAATTCCTTTGTCTTAATTTTTCATTTGTTCCTTTACTCCCTTTAAAATTTTAATTGCCAATTCACCTCCTCTTGGCCATTTGCAATCGTGTGAATCTCAAATATTTGAATCTCAAATAGACATAGAGCACACTTTCAAAAAGATAAGGTAGATATGCTTTCGAAACAGAAAAGTAATCATGTTCAAACCATGGAGTTTTTCATAATATATTCAAAAAATCATTTCAATAGTTTATTTAAAACAGTGATATAGCACACACGGAACACATCTCGAAAAGCTGGTCAAAAGGGTCTATTAGGCACATGTTTCTCTACGCTCTACAGTTATGATAAATCCTTGATCATAACGGGCGAGTTGACTCAGACGAGTTGACTTGGTCATGTGGGTCGGGTTAGAAGGGTTTGGGTCGGGTCAGACTCGGATCGGTCAGGTAGGTTATGATCAATTCGAACACTGGTCGATTTTACTAGCAGATCGGGTCCATCACCGGTCATGTCGGTTCAGCCATCAGGGGTGACATTGTGGCGGCCTAAAATCATACTCTAACGGCGTGTGATGGCCACGCACGGCCTAAACGGTCGAAAAATGCTTCAGGAATAACAAAAAACAACCACAAAATCACCCATTTTCAGATTTAGGAGATTTACCGAGCTTACCACGACGAAAAAAATGATCGAAAAAGCTTCACCACGTTCTCCACGACAGACGGTAGATAATCCAATCAAGTAGAGGGTCGAGCCTTGCTTGCAGGACGAAGGCGAACACGAAGACGTTTGTCGTGTGATGCACGGACGCAGACGGTAGAGGAGTCGTCAGAAAACCAAACGAGATGGGTTTTGAGATTATGACGAACGTTCAACTTAACCTCCACGGCAAACGACGACTAATCACCGCGAGTGATTGACTGGGTTGGGTTCAAGGTGCGACGGCGAACTTGCCGGTGATGGCCACACTACGGCGGTGAGGGAGATCGGAGGGTGGCTGGCGTGGGTAGTGGGTGAGAGCTCGAGGTAATCTAGAAATATTTAATATTTTTTTTAGATTCTAAACGGCATTAAAAACGATAGGTGAAGAGACAGACTCTTATTTAAGATTTGGGCCAGACATTTTAAAGCATAACTTAAAAGAAATTTGGTGGAACTGTATCCTCAAAGATGGCTTAGCACAGATGGTTAAGGTTTTTGGTTTACGGTTAGAGGTTCAACACCCAATGGTAGCAATATCCTCATTTTTATCTTTTCCCATTTTATTTATTATTATTTCTTTTTTAACTTATTAATTAGGGGTGTTACAACTCTCCCCCTTTAAAAAATTTTGTTCTCGAAATTTACCTGTTTCGAACAGCTACGGGGCTACAATCACTCCACTAAATACGGGTGGTATTGCCTCAACATAGACACATGAAAAACATCATGAATATGGCTAAGATGGGGAGGTAACTCAAGCTAATAGGTAATTGGTCTAACTCTCTTCACAATACGGTACGACCCAATAAATCTCGAAATTTACATACCCAAGGTTAGGGGTTCACACCCCATGGTATCAATATCCTTATTTTTATCTTTGCCCATTTATTATTATTATTATTACTATTATTATTATTATTATTATTATTATTATTAAATTAGGGGTGTTACACCTACTCTCGAATTTAAGCTTTATTTTTTCCCTTTTGTTTCTTTGAAGAAAATGGTATAATTATTTTCGTGCCTTTTGACTATAAAACATGGAAGCAAATTATAAGAGATGTTGAACAATTAAAAAATAAAAACACCACATCAACAAATTTGACAAAGTACAGTGACATTCGTACAGATAACCCTTAGCTAATGATAACATCAAGGGTAAACTATAGCGTTGACCATCATACTTTAGTTAAAGTATTAAAATGACCACCTTAAAAAAATTGAGTCAATTGACCACCCAAACTATTAAAATGGATCAATGTGACCACCAGCCGTTAATGGGCTAACGGAAGGTGACGTGGCAGTTAAAAAATTAAAGGTATAATTACACATTTGGTCCTTACTATTTACACATTCTTTCAATTTAGTCCTAATTTTAAACTAATAAAATAAATTAATTAGGTGTTCATAGCTTTTACGATATGCATGCAGATCATCAAAGACGCTTTTACGACGGCTTGTGGTCATAGCTTTTGTTATACGTGCATTTCGATTCATCTTCGACCTTCTCTTTTCTATTAAACACCTATATATACAGCATTGCACCAACCAACACAAAGGTCAAGAAATATAGGAAATAAGCAAAGACAGTAACCTGTGCATGGATCCGCCTCTTTCTTGCTACAGCCACTCCTGAATTAGTATCGTATGCAGAATCTGACCCATCATAGGCATCCTTACTTCTGAATCCCTATGAACTTGCTTGATCTTTCAAACTAACCTTCCTCTGTGGACTGGCTGAACCTATCCAGCCAGGGATGGACCGAGGGGTGCTGGTGGGTGCAACCGCCCCCCTAAAATTTTAAAAATCATATATGATTTAGAAAAAATTTAGAATTTTTCTATGTATTTTCTATTAAAAATCTATTTGCGCCCCCCCTAAACTTCTATAAGTTCGCCCCCTAACCTAAAGTCCTGGGTCCGTCCCTGTATCCAGCCTTGTGAGTTGCAACCACCAGATGTAGTGCCGTTGTTATGTTGATCAATCAATAAAGGCAAGGTTTTTGCCGCAAAAGAATCATCAACAAGCATCGTTAGATTCCTTGAGCAGCTCTTTTTCACCGTATACAATTCCATGGTACGTTTCTTTACAGCAGTTGTGTCCTCCTTAATATATTGGAGATCTGTTTTAATCTTCATTAAGAAAATGAAAACACAAAATATCATCAATCAAAAAGTAAAATAATTTTCCATTCACCACCCACTATTTGACAGGCAAAAAGATTATTTTAGAACCATTTAAATTACATGAAAGGTGTTAAGGTGCTCAAGCAGATGCATCTAGGGAATATCATAGACATAAAACCAAAAGGTAGGGTGATGCTATCTTTCACCTTGTTTATATGATGGACTCAGATTTCTATGGGCTCAACTATAGAGTTGTGTGAATGACAGAATGAGCATTTTATGCCTTCCTAACTACCAACTCTTATTTAGCTCATTTTCTCTTGCATCAATATTCTTACAAGTTTGTAGCTAAGAACTCACCTTTTACAAGCAATTATCAGTTTACATAATCAAACATGAATCGTGTCCATACAATCAGATTGAGCCTCTGTGAGATTTTTTTTTTTATCAACTAAAGAACTCTCTCGCCACTTATATTTTCTAGAAGAATTTATAATTCTAGGAAAATACAAATTCAAGTTAAAAACCTGATTAAGTTCTTCAAGCTTTTTCTTTCTTAGGCAGTTCAAGAAATCAAGTAGAATCTGCATGTTCATCTCTGCTTCACTTTTCTCCATTGCTCTCTTCTTGTCAACAAGTAGAAACAACAAACTGTCTAGCTCCTTAGTTGACACCTCACATCCCTGTCTAAGGATCAGAAGGAGAGCATCAACTACACTTATTAGGGAATTCAAAGAGCTCCTTAGAAATTATACATTAATCATTAATGAACATGAAGTTTTCAAACAAACACCAAAACAACTTCCCAATGATGATTAGGTTCCACAAACAATCAGAGCACAATAGTTACTATTACAATTAGTCTATCTGAAAACTTAATGCTCTAATATAGGATAACTGACCTGAAATATTGTTTGACGAAAATGTTCTAATGGAGAGGCATCCTTTGCTGATTGACGACCAGAGATCTTCTTCAATAACTACAAAATGTAAAAGGACAGTGTTAATCAAATAAATTTTCAGTGTATAATGAATCCGTTTCTACAGTACTCAATTAAACTGTTAAGAGTGCAAATGCAGCTTCTAATTTATCAGGGTTCGATTTCGATATCCTTTACATTAAGCAATAATTTAAGATTAAAAGGAAAAACAAACCTTATTAAGCAAGAAATTAAGGAAGATATGGCTATTAGAGAGATAACGAGAACAGCAAGGGCAATCGCTCTTATTTCGAAGATGAATCGAAATGCACGTATAACAAAAGCTATGACCACAAGCCGTCGTAAAAGCGTCTTTGATGATCTGCATGCATATCGTAAAAGCTATGACCACCTAATTAATTTATTTTATTAGTTTAAAATTAGAACTAAATTGAAAGAATGTGTAAATAGTAAGGACCAAATGTGTAATTATACCTTTAATTTTTTAACTGCCACATCACCTTCCTTTAGCCTATTAACGGCTGATGGTCACATTGATCCCATTTTAATAGTTTGGGTGGTCAATTGACTCGATTTTTTTAAGGTGGTCATTTTAATACTTTAACTAAAGTATGGTGGTCAACGGTATAGTTTACCCTAACATCAATTAAAAACTGGAAATTTTACATTACACGTTTAATTACTAAATATTTTACTAAAATATAATGATAGATTTCACAATTTAATTTTAAATAATTTTTTAATAAATTATATTAGTAGTTCCTAAACTTTTAGAATGTTTGTAATATGGTCAACGAACTTTTAAAATTTTTATTACAATCACTCAACTTTTAATTCATTTTCATTACCATCATTGTCGTCATCTGCCTGTAAAAATGTTGAAATAACATGTTATCTTTTTTTCTTTTCTTTCTCTCGTTTCCTCTATAATTGGTCCTCATCAAAATTCGTATTCTTTTCCTTCAAACATGTATTTCTTCTACTCTTTATGCTTCCTCTTGTTCCGTCACCTATATCATCTTTTTTATATTTTTATTATATATTGCACGTGTAGGAGATTACATTTTAATACAAGAGATGATATAAAATTACAGGTAGTGAAAAATCAAGTTTCAGACCATGAAATATGTAATGTAGAGTGGAAGAAAAATAGATGTTTACAAAGAAAGAAATAAAGAGTTCAATGAAAAACAATCAATCATGGGGAAAAAGACACAAAAAAGAATAAAGAGAAAAAAAAATAATGTGTAGCGTTTGTTTGTATTTTAAAAAACAATAATTGTAATGAAAATTTTAAAAGTTGAATGAACATATTGAAAGTACCTTAAAAGGTCAGGAACAACCATGTATGTTATCCTAATTTTGTATATGACCAATAGTAAATTAGTAATTAAGCTGCAAAATGGAAAAGGAAGACTCCCGGAAGGAATTCAATTTTTGTTTTGAAAATCTACCCATTAAAAATAATTAAATTATTTAAATCAACTCGACACAAAATTCTTATTTTTTACTCAAACTCGTAATTTCATAAACTCAACTCAAAAAAAATTCAAATAAAATTTAAGTTATAAAATAAAAATTTGAATACTCAAAATTTTAAATTAGTTGGTCAATTTTCAAATTCAAGTCAAAACTGTCATTTATATCAGATATATTATATCACATGTGAAAATATAAACATATATATATTAGAATCAATATATATTATAACATTATAAATAATTATAATCAAATATGTACAAAAACTCAAAACTCGACTCGAAAAAAATTCAAATAAAATTTGAATCCTAAAATAAAACTTATAAACTCAAATAACACAAAAATATTTTGCCTCGTCCAATCTACTAAAAACAGTATTTGCACTTTCGATAATTTATATAAACTATATTTTAAATACAATTATTTTTATAATAAACCTAACAATTGAAAATATAATTTTACTAAATATTTGTTGAGAAAAGATTAAGAGCATCTTCATCGAAACAAGAACATGGATTAACTTGATATGTAAATATAGAGAGAGAATGAAGAAATTAAGGGTCAAACATTAGCTCCATAAATAATTGTTCAAAATCGAAAACTAAAACCAGAAACTAGAAGAAAAAATACATTAAAGCATCCAATGAAAAATAATGGCACTCCTCGAGACTAAATGTTTTCCATAAAACTTGTCCGCACAAAGATGCAACAAAACCTAAATACCATTCACCTTTTAAGCAGAAGCTGCTGCAACCTTCTTCCTTGGTGCTGCTTCAGTACCTATAGATCACCATGTATCCCAGAATCAAAAATACGAACGATTTGAGCGCGGCGGGGGGAATCAATTTTGTTTTTACAAGGAACAGAAAATGTTCATACTTCATACACAAAGAAACTAAAATAGAAAGCAATGAGCTTAAGGAAATTAGCATTTCCCTACCTTCTCTGAAACCGGTCTTGAACCTGCGAGGAACGTGGCGGAGATACCTCATCCTACCGGTTCCGGTTGTCTTTCTTCGGATTGCCTTCACACTCCAGTTATCTGAATCGCAAGATTAAAGAAAAAATCCCCCCCTGGGTTTAACAATTAACAGATAATACATGGATACTTCAAGAAGAATGAGGAATCAGACCAGCATACCCTATTCATAACAATACCCCATTGCCATTAACAATTCACATAATCGCCAATGTAAGAATATTTATTCGAAACATCAAACTAAAAATATACGAAACTCATGACGGGTAACTACAAGTATTAATATGCAAGTTTATAATTCAGGAAGAAATACATTCACATTCTTGCAAGTATACAAGTTCAGACTTTTACAAACAAACAAAAATTCAAAGAAGACCCCTCTTTTTTTCATTATTTACAGGCAAATGAACATTAATCAGAACAAACAAATTCAAAGGAAAACTACAAACCCAGAAAATCAATCAACTAAACAAAAAGAAACCCAAATGGGACAGGAGATTGAACCAATAAAAAACATAAACAAAAAATTGAAGCTTTAGAGTTGAAAGAGAGGAAGGGCAGCAGGAAACATACAAGTCCTCTTACGGGCAGCGGGGAAAGCACAGGCGGAACAGCGGCTCTTCTGGAGGTGGAAGCTGCGGCGGCCACATCTGACGCAGAGAGTATGGGTCTTGTTCCTTCTTTTACCAAAACTCCCGGTTCCCTTTCCCTGCAAATAACCAAACCCATTTCATTGACGAATATATTCGAGCAGATCGTGGGCAGAAAAACAATACAAAGGAGAAGAAAAGAAGTGTGTCGTTTACCATTGGAGCTGAGTTGATTCGGGAGAAACCCTACGATACAGAGTTGAAGTAAGAGAGGGCGGCGGAGAAAAGAGGGGTTTATATTGGGTGGCCAACAAACAAGGGTTTTTTATTAGCTTAAGTAGGAGTGTAAAGGAGCCGATCGAGCTCCAGTAGTGCTAAGCTCGACTCAGCTCGTTAAGATTTTGAGTCGAATATGAGTATGAGTAGTTTTTAACGAGCCTGAATAACTTGGGCTCGGCTCGTTAAGAATTCGAATCGAGTTCGAGCTTGAGTCGAGTGTTGACCGAGCTTTGACCGAGTTGGACTTGAGTAGCTCGCGATCTATCTCTTCCATTTAAACCCTTATTAGGAAAAATATTTTGATACACAAGTTTAGGGTGTTAGTTTATGGTTTATAGATTTAAGTTGTTGGGTTTAGAATTTAAGATTTAGATTTTAGGGTTTAGGACTTATGTTTATGGTTTATATTTTAGGATTTTAGGTTTATGAATTCAGATTTTATATTTAAAAAATTAAAAAACTTAGTGTATTATATTTTCGAGTAGCTTGCGAGCTTTTCGAGTCGGGTATTAAGTAGCTCGACTCGGCTCGAGTCGAGTGTTGACCGAGCTTTGACCGAGTCGAGCTCGAGTAGCTCGTGATCTGTCTCATCTCATTTACAACTGCAAGCTTAATAGTAAAAAAGGTGCACAATCTATAACTTTTTTCCAGTTTAGTGTCTAACATTTCATTTCGTAACTCAAATCAGGTTTTTCTGTGACGGAAGTTAAATATTTTCCATTATCCAATAAAAACATCACATGTAACATATTTTGGTTTTTCTTTAATTTTCATTTAAAAAATCAGAAAATCTTTAATTTTATAAAAACCCCAAAATCTTTAATTTCTTTAAAACCCCCAAACTCAAACCCTAACCCCTAAATTCCTCCCCTCCCACCACCGGCAACCCTTGCCTTCGTCGGCCCCCACGACTGGAAGCCCCATTTTCTCGTCGTTGAATAACGACGAATGAACCATCGACTGTTCCGTCGATGAACATCAAAAAACGAATAAAAAAGAGACCGGTCAGACTTCTAATCGACGATTAGAGGGTGGGGATGTGAACTGTGAGGTATCTGATGTTTGGGTGGTGAACGATGAACCACCGATGTGTGGGGGATGCCGGACGGTGAGGGAGATGTGATTGGAGGGTTTGATTGAAAGAAATTAAAATTTTGGGTTAAGAATTTCATATTTTTAAAGAAATTCAAAAAATAAATAAATAAATAAAATATGTCACATGTCATGTTATAATTGGATAACGAAAAATTTTTAACGGTCATTGATAAAAAAACTTGATTTGTGTTACGGAATGAAACGTTAAGCACTAAAGTGATCCGAAAAAATATTAGACACCAAATTGAAAAAAAAGTGGAGGAGGGCATTTTTTTTTTTACTGTTAAGCCTTTTTTATTCTACCTTTTAAGGATTGCAATGTGGCAAGATTTGAACGGTTTGATTATTAAAATGAGCTTATTTTGGTTGGGAAAATTCTAAAGAAGAGAGCCCAATTTAAGGTTAAAAATGGTGGATGAGATGCAAGATTTGAACGGTTTGATTATTAAAATGTGCCTAATTTGAGTGTGGGTAATATTTTAGGTTAAAACCGGAAGTGTTATAAAAATTTATAACACTTTAAGTTGAGTATGAGTAATATTTTAAGTTGCAACCTAAAATGCTACCCAGACAACTTAAAATGTTATACGTTTTGATAATATTTTCGGTTGCAACCTAAAATATTAGGGTAAAAATCTCATGCCCTCTAATCATGCCTCCTTCCATGCTCCTGCCTAAAAAATAGATAAAAATTAAATCTTGCCCCATAACCCTAATTTTTATATCTTAAACCCCAAACCCTAAAAAATACACCCTACTCCTAATTCCCTACACCCTAACCCTAAACCCCAACCTTTAACCCCAAACCCTAAACCCACTATTTTAAAGTGGGAGCACAAATGGGGGCATACTTTGGGGGCAAATGATTTCCATCCAAAATATTACCCACATTCAACTTAAAATGTTACATATTTTTATAACAATTTCGGTTGTAACCTAAAATATTACCTGCACTCTTATTGCAAACCTAAAATGTTATCCACTTTCAACGTAAAATATCACATATTTTATAACATTTTTTATTGCAACCGGTCATGCTGTTTTTAACAGTTTTTTAGCTACCACACAGTAGAATTGTCCGTAGGTAGGATGTTTGATATCAATGTAGTTAATATTTTGTTGGTGTTGGTTGTAGTAGTCTGTACCAAGCATGCCAGCTTTAAGTGGTTTATGTTATGTTTGGATCAAAATCTTAGTATGAGTAAATCGTTCCGATTAATGTCAACGTGTATCGTGTATATCGGTATGTATCGATTGATACAAGCAGCAGAGAGCTTCTCTACTGGGGGAGTGGTGCCGATTAGGGGTGTTCGCGGTTAACCAAAACACTATAACAGTTAACCTATAAGTTATGCTCTTAGTGCAAAAGTTATATGTTCTTAATGTAATTAGAGAGAAAATGTATAGAGAATGTATCTAAGAATGCATAAAAAATTAAGGATTCATTCTTAATGGTTAACCAACGGTTAACCATGAACACCCCTAGTGCCGATCATTTGGATCAACAAAGAGTCCACCAAACGAAAGTGCCTTGACAGTAGGGGATTCTTACGGGTGAGGGTGATATAAGGGATCGAACTGACGAAATCGACAAAAGAGAAGTCATATAAGACTATAATTTGGGACGCAGTTCATTCTCGATGAAAACATCAATGTGAAAGTCGATAATCACCGAAAAGACAACAACAACGAAGGAACCTAAACTAGGAAACAACAACACCGCTGGCAAGCAGTCTGAAAAGAGGGAAGAACCTTAGGTCCGCAAAAAGAGAGGGTCTCCAGACCTACAGAAAACACATGTTGCCCGGGACAAAAATATATAGAAAAAAGACATAAATGGGTGAAACGAGGGATAACCCACCACCGAAACCATTGCCACCCGAGCCACCTAGGAGGGTTTGTCTTCTTCTTCTTCACAATCGCGAGCTCGGGCTCGAATCATAATCGTCGAGACCACAGAGGACCATCAAGTTGACCATGTGAGGCCATCAGAACAGACGCAAGAAAGAAAGAGAGAACGAGACAAAATCAAACAAGCGCCAAAAACAAAGATGGATGAAGGGAGGCCGAGATAAACATAAAAAAACATAACCAATCATTACAAATAAATTAGTTAATTAAAATTATAACTAGAACAAAAATTTTCTACACAATTTCGCATGATAAAACTCAAACATAAATATTCAAGGATTCAAAACTTCAATCATATATTGTTTAATGTTTAGTGAAGTGTCGGTACTCAACTTAGAAGAACATGTTCTCCAGTTTGACTCTTCTTAGAGTACTGCAAAACGACTTCTGATGATGGGATTATGAAAATTGTTACTATGACTTTATTTTAAAGGAAAATTTGAAAATCCAAGGACACTACGGAAAGAAATGTAGTTAGTTCAAGTGTTAAGTAAATTGGTATCACTAAGCGGGTTTCGAGTTTGAGGTTTTGTGTATGTAGAAAATTTCTACTCGGAGATTCACCTACCAAAGTCAAGTGTACTACGCGGGTCGATTCAGTTATTACTTAAAAAATTCATTCATAAAAATTTTAAAATTTGACACCTCAAACTAAATTTCCTGGCTCTGCCCATGCTCGTTGTTAAGTGTGTAAAAGTACTATATTTTCCACCATTTTTCTTATAATTATTGTTAAACTTAAGCACATTTTATTTGCATTATTAGGCATTCATGCATAATTTCCTAGTTTCCTCTGTTATTAAGCTCAGTATCGCTTTATGGTTGTTTTTCGTGGAAAATTCGTTGCTTTGGTGCTTTAATTTGTACAGGTCAGGATTGCTGAGGCAGGTGCTAATTGCTGAGGCAAGTCGGGATAAATCTGCCCTTTTTTGGATAAACTCGAAATTCAATGGATAAGCTCTCAAAATCCAGATTTACAAGAGAAATTTGATGGAGATAAAGACTCCAATTATTGAGGAGTTCTTGGAGATAAATATGGAAGATATTAATCATCTTTTATCCAATTTAATCAATACCAATCCTATCCTAATCAACAAGCATTATCCACAAGAAATTCAAGAGTTTGATTGGATGAGAAACTAATCTCCATGGAATTCCAACGCAATCCAACTCCAATGCAAATCCAACTCCAACGCAATTCAACTTCTCCTATCAGCAAACAACCGATCGATCATCTCCTTAAATATAGATCAAACCTACAATTGGAAGGGGGAAGAGGGGAATCAGACGAGAGAGAGATCGCAAGGCTTCATCTTCTTTATTTTTAGTTTATGTGATTCATGTTTGGGGATTATTCTTTGTATATCTTTCGAACCCAGCCATGAATTGATGTAAATTGGCTTGAGTTATTTGGGTTTGTGGTTTTGATAAACGATTAGATTGTTTAGGTTTTTGAGTTGCAATTTGATTTCAAAATTTGTTCATTCTTGGTTCTTATTTTGATTTCGAGTGAATTGGGAGAGGATCTCGAGAATTCATCCATTTATCTAATATCGGGAGAGTTAGATTCAAGAAAAGAATGAGCATGGTCTTCATTTAAACGATCGTTGGTGAAGACTAATCCAACTTAGGAATAAGTTGCGGATTTCAATAGCTAAGAGGAGCGTAAGATTGGTTGTTGTTCACTCATGGTTAACGCATGGATGTATCACCAAGGCATGCACAATTAACCAGTGTTTTGAGTTAGGGATAACAAGAAGCCATTGAAGAACGCTTCGCCGAGCTTTGAAGGAATTCGCCCAGTTGCCAAGGTAATCGCTCCATTTCCAGTTGTCGCGACAATTACAATTACCCAGGCAATTTGACTGGTCCTAGTTGTTAAGACAATTGAGTTACTTCAGCAACCAATTATCACGACGATCCAAACAACCATCACACCACGACTCACGATAACCCGACCTACTCTCTTATTCAATTACATTCTTCATTTATTTTACTTAGTTTATTTTATTTGATATTCATCACCAATTATCACTATCAATTTATTTCTTCTACATTACAGTAACTTGAGCAAAGTGGCCCAAACCAATCCCTGTGGAGACGATACTTGATACATATCACTTTATTACTTGCGACGTGTATACTTTCACTATCAAGTTTTTGGCGCCGACAGTACATTGTGAGGTGGGCCTTTGGGCAAGTAGTCTCGCCATACTTTTCAAAATCCAGGGCCTTAAATTTCGGAGGTAGTACCAAATCAGTCACTAAACTCATTTCAGCAGCACCTGACCCCACCTCATTTGCTTTCTATAACTCCGACAAGCGGTCTTCCAAGGCTTTGCAGTGCTCATCATACTTCCTTTCAATTTCTGCACAAATCTTTTCTATCTCATTCAAAGTATTCAGATCGGGGATTTCTTCGCCATTTCCAAAATTTTCCCCAATATGCACTGGGTGACAGGGCATTTCCTCTGCCAAGTTGATGTGGACCTTCTTCTCAAAAGGAGGTTTTTCAGGCTGTATTCTGATGTGATATGTAGTTTCAGCTTGATCATCCATGTCGTTTGAAGCATCTTCAGGCATTTTAGCTTTTCCAAACTCCTTTGGTCCTAACAGGGCAGTCAGCTAACTGATAATCTCTGCTTGTGTCTGAGTGAAATGGTCTTTGATAGATTGCTCCATTCTATCAAATCAATTTTGTGTTTCCACTCGATCATTCTTTAGATTGGCAATTTTATCTTCAACAGGCATGGCTTTAGAGCGAAGACGAGTTCCATATGAATGCGGTATGATTGCGACTTAAAAGCAAATTGTTTTTGCGTGTAAATAGTGCCCTACAATTGTGCAAGTATACTCGTTTCACGTAATAAAGTGATAAGTATATTGAGTATCGTCTGCATAGGGATTGGTACTCGCCTTTTGGTTCTATCTTCTCGCACTACAAAACAAATAAAGCAAAAACACAAATAAGTTGATTGGAAGAGTTTTATCTAACTAAAAAAATATAAGATAAATAGATAGGATGAATAAGAGAGAAGAGTAGGCCGAGTTAAGTTGTGTCATAATGTGGAATCCAATTGACTTGTCTCCGTCTTTGCATGCAACGAACACAGTGATGCCCTGATAGTGACGTCTCTGTCGCTGCCGCAATGGTTGAAGTTTATGCCGCGACAATTCCTTGCTATTGGCAGATGCTGTTAAGGTTCGACAAAGCGTTCTTTGATGGTTCCTCCTTATCCCTAAGCTCAGAACACTGGTTGATGAATGAACCTTGATGATACCTCCCGACGTGAACCAAAGACAAACACCAACGATGTTTACGCTTCTCTTAGCCGCTGAAACTCTTAACCTATCCCTAAGTCGAGTTAGCTAACACAACATGGGGTGATAATCGTGCTTATTCGTTTCGTTAGTTCAACTCTCTCGATATTGAACAAATAGATAACCTCACAAACCTTCTCTCGAATTGAATGCAAGAATGATTAAAACCAAGAATAAGCAAACCCAAACTTTTATTGCATTAAAAACTTAAACAAAATACAATTGTTTTCTCACAACTACTAAACAAAATAACCCTAGCCTAAAGAACTAGAACATGATAAGCCTTTCAAACTCTCAATATTCGACATCTCTTCTCTTAACCGAAGGGTCCTTTATATAAGAGGAGGTGTAGGGCAAAGTCCTTGGATAGGAAGTTAAGTTGGAGTTGGACTTGTCTTCATTAAAGAGGTGAATCTCTTTAATTTAATTCATTTAATCCTCTTTGGAAAAATTCCATCTTTAACATTCCTTCCATGCTTTCGTCATCTTCCCATGCTATGATCGCCATGCAAAGTGTATAGAAAAATTCAGCGTTTTATGCTCTTCAAATCGACTACCACTTTGCATATTTTTCCCGCCGACGAGTTGGATTGTACAATGCCGCGGCGGCCTCGTAATGCCTTGGCGGCATATTGCGGCCTCGGCCCTGGTCTGGGGCTGGATCTACTTCGCAAGGCTTTATCTTCATGGTTCAGCTTCCTTTAGTAGAAACTGTTGTCCTTGGTTGGGCTTAATCAGGGCCTATCGAGAGCTCGTTCCGCACCATCCTCCCATTTTCATTCAGTGCCCTCACGACATCACGTACCATGGCAGTGGCTTAGCATTAAACTGTTGCAGCAATGGCTCAGCATGGTTTGGTCCGCGACATCGCTTGGCGGCACGGCATCACATGCCCTAGCATCACCTGCTGGCACAACATCACATGCCCTGGCATCACTTCCCCTGGTAGTGAGTAAATCTGCACAAGCACCAAAATGCATCAAACCAGTATCTTTTTCATTAAATATATCAAATGTAAGGATCAAGGATAGAAACAATGTAATTAATGCATTGAGGGCCATAATGCAGCTCAATTGGGTGTAGGTTGAGCAATAATTGCCATGTAAAAATGGTGAAAATATAGAACTTTTAGGCACTTATCACAGCCCCAAACTCAGACTATTGCTTATCCTCAAGCAATGCAAACCATCAATTGACAAACCTTAGTTTTTATAAACCGTCTCCTTGGTCTTACTTTTCCTTCGCTCTGCAAACCATGGCGAAGAACGCTTCGACCCTTAAATCTTTGGATGCCTTAGGAATTTCCTGGAATCAAACTATAAGATTTGTGAGTGTGTGCATGTATTGTGAACAAGATGATTACAAGGATTCTAAGTAAAGACTTAAGCATTAACTTACTTAACATGGGTAATTAATTTTTTTAAGCAACCTAACCAACTAGAGCCAATTTCGGGCACCTCTAGGGCTTCCTTAAGCTAGAGCGAGTGGTGGGCACCTCTAACTTTTTACCAAATTTTCTTTCTAAGCTAGTCTATGTCCTAAGTGTACTAGAATTCCATAAATCATGCAAGTCACAAAGGTGTTTAAAGTTCTAATCTCATAGTGTGATCCTAAGTTATCTTCCTTTAAGCATCCTAAAAATAAAGGCTCTAAACAATCTTAAACAATGGTAAGAAGAGAGAGTTATATTGCCAAGAAAGAAGATTTCATTAAAATTAAACTAAGGCAATTGATAAAGAGTATTGCCGAGGCATAATCTTCATTCGGTTAAGGTATTAAACAAAATTGCATTTTTATATTATAATGTCGCGACATGGCTGTGCCTTGGTAGTGAAACCTACACCCCAAACTCAAGACAAGCATTGCCCTCAATGCATTAAGCACAAAATACAGAATAAGCATTATAAGCACACAAAAATTAAAGGCATAAGAGAAGAAATCTAAAGTGACTCGAATGAGTCATTGCTTTGTATGATCAGTCTCCTCGTTGCTATATGCTTGACTCGTTTGGTGGCTCTCGGTGGTTGGGTGCGTGTTAGGGGAAGTGAGCTCTTCTTCGTTTCCGCGGTATGAGTAGTCGGCATTGCCGAGGCGGCAAGTCGTGCCAAGGCATGCGCTTCAAAAGTTTCCATGACACCGAGTATTGCCGAGGTATACACCGTTTCGTCCATTTTGGCAGTGGTTTTGAGACAGATGTTTGCTCCTTTAGGTGAGCTCGAGATTGCCATGGTTTTGAGGTTCCTGGCCTAAGGGTTTTGTTTCTTGATGTGGAAAACAAAGAAAATTTGAAAACTAATTATACTAAAGACAAATAAAATATCTCCTAAAATAATTGAAAATAAAATAAAGGTACAAAAATTAAAGACGAAAAATTTTAAATTCTTAGAAAGAGCATTTTCATGCATCTTCTAAGGTTACTGCATATCTAGAAAAGCTTGAGAAGGGCCATTTCCGATACTTCTTATAGTCCATTCGCACCCTCCATCGAGTTACAATATTGCCCAAAAAGAGTTGGGCCAATGTGCTCGCAGCTACTCCCTTTGGCGTGACCATGGTGGATGCATCTTTCTTTCGTGTTCCCTTTTAGTCCATGTATATGTTGCACCTTGCAACTTTTTCTGAAGGCATGAATATATTATTAGGAAAAATTATATCAATATCGGATCATTTACTTACCTCATTCTCGTCGAAATCCATGATGGTTGGATGTAGCCTTCGTTGTTGTTGAAATTGCTTTGGCAACCAATTGCCGTGGCAATCTTCTGCCATAATTCGGTGCAAGTCAAGGGAAAACCCAATTTTCTAAAAAGCTTTGTGGATCAAAGCCCCGATTTCTTTAGGTCCCTCGAACATCTCCATCAGTAGATATTTTGTTGGCTTCAATTCTACCAACGTTGGTTCCTCAAAGAATACCTGCAATGGAAGATGTGAGTTTTTAAAGAATTCAAAAGGTTCAACCATTACCTGCTCATATTTCATTGGGAAATTATTGTCATCTTGTTGATGTGGTGGAGGTCGAACATCCTCAATCTTTTCAGCTGTTTGAGAATTGATTGATGGAATTGCCGAGGCATCAGGTCTTGCCAAGGCATGTGTAGTTGCCGAGGCATGTAGTGCCATTTTGGCATGTGGTGCTGCTATGACATGTGTTGCCGTCGTGGTATGTGGTGCTGCTGCGGTAGGGCAGTGCCCGCGGCATGGCAGTGCCTTGGCATGTGGTGCTGTCGTGGCATTCGCCATACTTTTCTCATCCTGGCTAAGTGTTGTTGCGGCATTGTGCTGTTCAAGCTCCTCAATCATGCAAAGGCAATTTGTTGCATAGGCTCATCATGTGCTGAGCAATCTCTCTCATTGACATTCTCTCTACTTGGAGGTTTTAGTTGTTCCCCACTCATCGGGGAGCGCTCTTCGATTGCTCCTCGTCATTTTGCCTTGGGACTTTCGTATCCCTAGGAATAGGTTGTTGGTGCATGTTCTCTGTGGCATATGTAGATTTCTTCAATCTATTTTCCGATTTTCTCACGAGTTCAGTCATCATGGTAGTGCACGCATCTATGGGATTTAAAAGCTCTTGACGAGGACTACCTTGCCATGACATATCTGTTGTCGTGACACTCTACTGTTGATAAGGACTACTTTGCCAAGGCATGTCTGCTGCCGCGTCCTTATATTGCCAAGGCATGTTTGTTTTCGAGGCATTGTATTGCCAAGGCATGTCTGTTGTTGAGGCATTGCATTGCCAAGGCATGTCTCTTGCTGCAACAAAATTGTTATGGTAAAAAAATTTTGAGCTTTCTGATCATACCATGAAGGATTTTGCTGATGGTTCCATCTATGGTTCTTCTTGTAGTCATATGCACCAAAAAGATAAGGCAATTTTCAAACACATGATTTTCTCCACACATAGCACAAGAGTTTTCCATGAAATATGTTTTTCTCGGTTGATTCATCTCTTCCAACATCACCTCTCGAATAGTTTTGCTTTTATTTCTCGACATGATGATGTCCCTTAACTTGTAGCGCACTTGGATTTTTTTAATAAAACAAACAAAAAGAAAAGTTAGTAAAACTAATAAACTAAAGAAAAATAAAAGAGTGCAAGAAAATAAAAACAAAAGTCGTCAATCCCCGGCAACGACGCCAAAAACTTATTTCTTGTAAATAGTGCCCCGCAATTGTGCAAGTATACACATCGAAAGTAATAAAGTGATAAGTATATCGAGTATCGTCTCCACAGGGATTGATACTCGTCTTTTGGTCCTATCTTCTCACACTACAAAACAAATAAAGTAAAAACACAAATAAGTTGATTGGAAGAGTTTTATCAAACTAAAAATATAAGATAAATAGATAGGACGAATAAGAGAGAATACTAGGTCATGTTAAGTTGCGTCGTAGTGTGGAATCCAATTGATCTGTCTCCTTTTTTGCATGCAACGTACACAGTGATTCCCCAACAGTGACGTCCCTGCCGCGACCGCAATGGTTGAAGTTTTTGTCGCGACAATCCCTTGCTCTTGGCAGATGTTGTTAAGGTTTGACAAAGTGTCCTTTGATGGTTCCTCCTTATCCCTAAGCTCAAAACATTGGTTGATGAATGAACCTTAATGATACCTCCCAGCGTGAACCAAAGACAAACACCAACGATGTTTACGCTTCTCTTAGTCGTTGAAACTCTTAACCTATCCCTAGGTCGAGTTAGTTAATACCACATGGGGTGATAAACGTGCTTATTCGTTTCGTGAGTTCATCTCTCCCAATATTGAACAAATAGATAACCTCACGAACCTTCTCCCGAATAGAATGCAAGAATGATCAAAACCAAGGATAAGCAAACCCTAACTTTTATTGCATTAAAAACATAAACAAAATACAATTGTTTTCCCACAGCTACTAAACAATATAGCCCTACCCTAAGAACTAGAACATGCTAAGCCTCTCAAACTCTCAATATTCGGCATCTCTTCTCTTGACCGAAGGGTCCTTTATATAGGAGGCGGTGTAGGGCAAAGTCCTTGGATAGGAAGTTAAGTTGGAGTTGGACTTGTCTTCATTAAAGAGGCGAATCTTTTTAATTTAATGCATTTATTCCTCTTTGGCCGAATTCCATCTTTAACCTTCCTTCCATGCTTTCGTCATCTTCCCATGCTCAGATCGCCATGCAAAGTGTGTAGAAAAAAATTAGCATTTTATGCTCTTCAAATCGACTACCACTTTGCATATTTTGCCCGCCGGCGAGTTGGATTGTACAAAGCCGTTGCGGCCTCGTAATGCCTTGGTGGCATCTTCCTTCGTCGGCCCTGGTCTGGGACTAGATCTGCTTCGCAATGCTTTATCTTTATGGTTCATCTTCCTTTAGTAGAAAATATTGTCCTTGACTGGGCTTAATCAGAGCCTATCGAGAGCTCGCTCCGCACCATCCTCCATTTTCCTCCAGTGCCCTCACGACATCACGTACCCTGGAAGTGGCTTAACATTAAACTATTGTGGCAATGGCTTGGCATGGTTTGGGCCGCGACATCGCTTGGCGGCACGACATCATATGCCATAGCATCACCTGCTGGCACGACATCACATGCCTTGGCAGTGAGTAAATCTGCACAAGCACCACAATGCATCAAAATAGTACCTTTTTCATTAAATAAATCAAATGTAAGGATCAAGGATAGAAACAATGTAATTAATGCATAGAGGGCCATAATGCAGCTCAATTGGATGTAGGTTGAGCAATAATTTCCATGTAAAAAGGGTGAAAATATAGAACTTTTAGGCACTTATCAACTACCATTAAATCTTTCTTCATTAAATTCCTTATTTTGCAATGTATATTACGAAATTTTAAATGCGTGAATGCACGAATGTATGCATGAATTCAGAAAAAAGAAGGCATCAAATTTTAGGAACTAGTCTTTTGGAAACATTTATTTGTTCGAAAGTTCAAATACAAAGAAAAAACAAATTTCCTATAGGAAACTGCTAGCTCTAATTCCTAAGTTGACCAGCTCATGTAGAAAGCGAGTGATAACCTCTCCATGCTCTTGCTCGATGTCGGGTGGCTCCAACAAACTCGTAGCTTGCCTTGACAATATCTG
Source organism: Hibiscus tridactylites (assembly GCA_958450335.1). Classification (NCBI taxonomy): domain Eukaryota; kingdom Viridiplantae; phylum Streptophyta; class Magnoliopsida; order Malvales; family Malvaceae; genus Hibiscus; species Hibiscus tridactylites. Next base: position 78,221,219 of record OY288272.1, on the reverse strand, counting down.
GATGTACGAGGCAACACTCTTGACCTATTTCTTGAAAATCACCAATTTATCATTCTAGCTTTGAACGGTGCGTCGTGCCGCTTCGTACTTGTCTTTCCATGCTCCACTTTCTACGGCCAGTGCTCTTTCATAACCCGCAAGTTTCGATTTCAGATCATGTACAACGTTCTCTAGCCCTGTTACCTTTTCTTGTAGCCCTTCCTTCTCTATTTCCAACTGTACTTTGTCCTCATTGTGGTATTTTGTAATTAATTGCTCTAGATGTGTTACTTGACTTGTTAGATCGAAATTCCTAGCTTGTTCCTCTTCCAGCTTCTTTTTCGCTTTACTGCTTGATTCTTTGCTTGACCTAGACTTCGTTTCATATATCCTTTTATAATCATCTCTGTCCTTGGTCATTGCATCCAGTTTCTCCGACAAGCTCTTCACTACTTTTCTTTTTCCTTCCTTTTGCTTTGTCTTATAATCATTGTGCAATTCTTGCAACTCTTTTAGATCACAGCTAATCTTCTTGTTTTGTTCCACCAGCTCTTTTTCCTTTCCCTCATACATGCTTACCTATAGCTTCGCCATAGTCAGTTATTTAGTGAGATCATTGATTCCCTTTTTGTACTTCTTCAAATCCAACTCACGATCATGCTTGAACTTCTCTAAAGCCGATGGTGCTTCCTTAGCAGTCTGAGTGGATGGACTAGCATTTACCGGTCTTTCTTGGAATGTGTTGTCGTTGATTCTTTACGTTCTCCATTCATCTTATCTCGCCATCACTTTTGAGTCTTGATATGGTTGGACCCTTCTCAACTTTTCCCATGCTCTTGCAGTCTGAACAACTATCCCCTTGTAGTCATTTGTCTTGTATACGTACTCAAACTTTGCCATTCCTGTAGTAACCGGTATAAATTGTCTTCAACCAAATTGTCTAGATAGTAGCAAAGGGCAGTAAGTCGTTCTTCCCTAAATTCCAGACAGTGGGACCCAGTCTCTGTCTCTACACTGATATAAAAAAGTTGTTCATCTATTCAACCATGGAGCCTTCCATACCACATCAATATCTTTCAAGTCCTTGAAGTATTCTTCCCAATGTTTTTCACTCTTTTTCTTCTAAAGGACAACTAGCTATGTATTCTACAATTGGTTAATATGTTTCAAGATACCTGATTCCTCTATAAGATGTGTTCCAACTGTGACCTCTAAACCAGATTTCAAGCAGTTGTGCACATCCCCAAAACCTTCTTTTCTCTTGATCTCTTTCAAGCAGTCAATGATCTATAAGTTTCTGTCAAGATATCAAGTACTGGGTTGACTCCTTTCTCTAGTCACTCAAATAGTCCCACAATTGACGGGTCAATATGCCCAGGAGTCCATGGAAATAAGACCAACCCATAAATACACAAGGCAAAAGGATTCTCATCCTGACCGTCTCATCGTCACTTGCCAATATTAGTTCTTTAAAGCTCCTTCCAATTGATTCGTTGTCTATCTTTATTTTGATATGTGCTGTCATTATTTGCCATTTTCCTGTCCAACCACTCTTTTGTTTTTCTTGTTAATGATATTAATTTTTTGATGAAGCTTGAATTATTAACAGGTCCGGTATAGATCTTATCACTTTTAATTCTTGGACAATTAACCAATATCTCATATTCCACCAGTATTAGTGTCATTTCTACTTCTCAGACGGTGAAACAATTGTACGGCAGGGTTCCAAAACTGTGCCATGGCTCCAAGCAACTCTTGATCGACCTTTACACTTAATAGCAAGGCTATGTCTCCAAATTCCTTCTTAAATTGCTCCTTCATTTCATTATCCCACTAATCCCACATCTCTTTTACTTCCGGTAAACAGGTATTCTGATTAGTGTTTATCTTTACATAACCCTTCATTTTGAACACTTCACTCTTACCGAGGTTGTCCCCCTTCTCGTGCTGAGTTTGCTCGGACCAGGTCCAGACCGATGTATTATCTTCTCCTATCTTAAACTCTCGAGACATATCGAATACTTCCAAATTGACTAACTCCCAATTCGATGCCAAAACAAATGTAATTCATGAAGGGATTTATTTAAAACAAACAAAACAAAACAAAACAAAAACTCGTATTAGTACTTGTGAATTAATACGAAAAGCAAGTAAACAAATTATTAATCTAGAGAAGCACATTATATGTAGCAAAGAAAATAATCAGAGAAATGTATTTAAACTGGCAGCATATGACCTAAGCTCATGTCTGGCTCTAGAGGGGTGGGCTTCTAAAAACAGAATGTGGGTTTTGCTCTAGACTCTTGGTTCCTGAACTGTCGTTACCGTCTACTGTGACAGTAAAACACCGATTCGGTAGTATAGGTTCCTTTTAACGGAGGCGTAGGCCCCACGACGCATAAGGTTAGTATACCTGAAGAAGACAAAAATTTGAACTCGGAGCTGGAGAGCATCACGTCAGATATTGTCTCTCTCCCACTTAAGGGTGAAAAACTCGGGTCGAGGGTTTATGCATGAATGACATATATAACATACACAAAAACTACCCCCATTTTTCCTGAAAATTCATCCAACAATTCTTTAGAAAAAATTGAATTAAGATTAATATTCGAAATGGAAAAATGCCACGTGGAATTAATTAATAGGCCCGACTCTTAATTTTCATCCCCAACGGAGTCGCCAAGCTGTCGTGATCATTTTTAAAAAAACCATTTGTGGAAAAACAACCTGACGATTAGGGTTTTAGAAATCGAGCCTTTTCATTTTAATTTGATATTGAAATTAGGGGTTTTTTTCATTTTTAATTAAATTTCCTTTATTTTCTTAAAAGTCATTTTGGAGTTGCCACCGGTCACTTTGGTAGACTGAACACCATAAAAATGGACCAGAGATCCTTTTAATAAAATTCGGGTTCGGGAGTCGATTACGTGTAGGGAAGGGTTAGCAGCCCTACAAACGCCCATTATTGGTACCTCATTAATTTCATGTGACATTTTGACATTTCAAACATTAATCTAAATTTAATTAAATCTTTAAACTGTAAAATGGATTCCATTTCGAATGAGGATATCCTTTTGTAAGAAAATACATTTTGGACGAATATACGTTTTGAAACGTCCAAATACATTAGGACACTTCAATTTATATTCAAAATGTATCTCAACGCAAAAAGTTTAATGTATGTTCAAATTATTTTCTTGTCCATTTTAAGTAAAACCTAATTAAGGCTTCATTAATTTAATTAATTAAGATTCTACGAATATTATTAATTTTTGGGCTTTAATGGTAACACCCAAATAATTGGATACTACACATATTAGGCCCCAAAGTAACAATATTCCTAACTTTAATGTCACTAATTATTTAATCATGTTTTAATTTTATTAATTATATGTGATTTACATTTTCTATGTTTAAATGAAACATTGAATTTATTACTCAAATATTCCCTTAATCAACAACACATTACAATGTGATACTAATTAACTAAGAATATTTGAACTTTATTCAATATCCATTTACTTGTCTACAATGTCCTCTCCTATTGAATTAATTACATTTAATTAGAGAATCTAGTCTTAAAAGGCTCTAATCCTATTTTTCCTAAATGTATTAAGTTTCCCTAATCATGCATACTATATGATTATTTAAATTCATGCACCAAATAAACAATAAATATAACAATTAAAATAAAGAAATTAAATTGCCAAGACTAATTGAATTAAATTCAAAAGTATAGAGCCAATTTACAAGGAATTAGTGACCATTCTGCAAGAAAGGGTAAACTCAAGAGCCCAAGTCTAGTTTCCCTAAAAGAATAACCCAAGCCCAATTTAAAGTTGGCCCAAAACAAACCAGCCCAATTCCAGACTCGACCAGGTCACGAACCCGCATCCGGACCCGCTAAAAAGAGCACAGATCCTTTTCGTGACCCAGCACCAAAACGGCGCTGTGTTGACTTGCGTATAAAACACTCGAGACCGGGCCAACTCAGCCATTCCTCTAGTTCACACTCTCTCTCTCTGCACCCGCTCTCTTTCTAAATCCTCTCAACTCGAACACCAAAATACCCAGATTCTCTCAAGCTTCTAGGTCAAACTCACACTTTTCTTCCTTGTTCATCCAAGTTCTTCATTATTTCTATGTTTAATCCCCAAAAACACTTTTCATCTTCCTTTTCATTGTTATTTCAGATCAAAATCCCACTTTTCCCTTCAAATTCATCTCATGTTCTTCATTTTTCTCCGTTTTGATCCACCATAAACACTAAAACCCCATCCCTTCTTGTTTCCCTCATATCAAAACCCATTTTGTGTCCTTGTTCTTCACAAATTCATCACATTTTCACCATTTGATCCAAAACCCTAACTCCGTTTGAACCACAACATGTTTCACGACCGCCGGAAGTGACGCCGGTCATCGGCCGTTGTCTCCAGTCATTCTTAACCTTTCACTGATGATCAAAACCTCTCCAATCATCTTCTCCGACCGACATGGACTTTCAGGTTATCCCTTCCGACCTAATCCTGCAACTCCGACCGCCGTGCTCCACCGCTGGAGCGATTTCCATCCACCGTCCGCCGTTGCATCGAAATCCTAAAAACTCAAAAATGCTTCGCTTTCCATCATAAACCCTAATCTAAATCCCGTTTCGATAGAAACACCCTGCTTCCCCACCTAAACTACCTACCCAAAACCAAATCTCACTCTTCCTCACTCTATCATTTTCGACTCCGACCAAACCTATCTCCCCACTCTCATATTCCAGCGATACTTAGAAGGAAAGCTAAGTGACCGAGACTCTTTAATTTCAGTTTTAGAATTTTAAATCTAGGCTTTATTTTTGTTTTTACCTACTGTTTTCCTTCATTTCAAAGGCTTAATTCTATTTTGTTTGATGTTTTAGTGTAGGATAATGAAAGAGAGGAAGAAATGCTACCTTCTGATTAGCTCAAGCGATGACACGGTGCTCCGATCAACGACGACGGCGTCCAATTCTGGCGTCTCTTCTGATTATGGTGAGACCTTTCAGTTTCTTCTCTCTCTTCAATTAATGGCTAAAAATGATTGCGTAATTAATTCCAAATAATTTCTTCTCTCTCTATTTATACCAGATGTCAACGATGGCATCATCAAGGAAAGCTGGATCCAGCCGAGAGGGGTAATACGTGTGAAGGCTTGTTGGCCAATCCCCACTTGCCACGTGGTGTCCTTGGGCGAGAAAAAGAAACACAACTTTGGATTTTGTGTTTCTTGGGCAGATCCTTTTGTTATTTGGGTGGAAATATTGAATTTGGGCTCTAAAATTTGTATTTCGGGCTTTTCAATGTATTTTGGGTTTTGTATAATGAAAATGGACTATAGTAATGTATTTTGGACTTTTGAGACTATTTTATTTATTTAGCCTTGGGTTTATTTGTTATATTTATCTATTTGGTCTTATTTATATCGAATTATATATATATATACGGATACCCTGACAAAATACGAGTATTACAATAGGAATCAATCCACTCAAGAATTTCTTACACCCTTCGATGATTACCTATACCAATCGAGCAAAGCCCATAGAGCCTATACTGTGGTAAACTCTTGCACTTGTTGTGGAGAACATCATGTGTTTGAAAATTGTCCTCACAATCCCGATGCATATGGCTACAAGGAGGACCAAAGATGGAACCAGCAGCAAATTTCTTCAAGGTATGATAAAAAACCTCTAAATTTTTTTACCTTAACAGTTTTGTCGTAGCAACAGATATGCCATGGTAATGTAATCCTCATCAAGAGCTATCAAATTCCTTGGAGGCGAGTGTAACTAGAATGGATGCACTCATGAGCGATTCGATAAATCAAATGAGAATACTCACTAATGCCATGGATAACGTGTTCCAACCATCAAGTCTTAGGGATACTGATGTCTCAAGGCAAGAGGGCAAGGAAAAATGCAAAGAGTTCTCTCTGATGTGTGAGGAACAACTACAACCTCCAAGTTGAGAGCATGTCAATGAAAAAGACTGCCCAACACTTGATACGCCTATGCAACGAATTTCCACGACAGAGATTGATGAGCCTAAACAGAGCGATGCCACAACCAAACGTAGTGAGGTTGAGAAGAGTAATGCTACAGCAAATTCTGACAAATCTAAAGCTCAGAATGTTACAACATTGATGCTGAAGCAGGAATCTATAGGTTGTTGTCATCCACCTTTACTGCGGCAAGTTCATGACTACATGTAGGATCGACAAGATGACGATAATGTGTTAATGGAATATGAGCATGTGATTACTAAACCTTTTGAATTCTTTAACGACTCACCTCTTCCATTACATGTATTCCTTGAGGAACCAATGCCGGTAGATTTGAAGCCATCGAAATCTCTACTGATGGAGATATTTGAGAAGCCTCAAGCAAACAGTGGTTGGATTCATGAAGATTTTCAAAAAGTTGGTCATTCCCTTGACTTACACCAAATTTTGGCATACGATTGCCACGACAATTGGCTGGCGCATCAATTGCCACGACAACGAAGGCTACATTTAACCATGATGGATTTCGACGAGAATGAAGTAATTGAATGGTTGGGTGTTGATTTACTTTTTCCTAACAATATATTAATGCCTTCAAAAATAGTAGCAAGGTGGAATGTATGCATGGACTACAAAGGAACAAGGAAAAAGTACATCTCCGCCATGGTAATGCACAAGGGAGTAGCTGCGAACACATTGGCACAACTCTTTTTGGGCAATATTGTCACCCGATGGAGGGTACGAACATACTATAAGAAGTATCGGAAACGACCCTCCTCAAGCTTTCTCGGATATGCAGTAACCTTAGAAGATGCATGAAAATGCTCTTTCTAAGAATTTTTAATTTTTGGTTTTTAATTTTGGGACCTCTATTTTATTTTCGATTATTTTTTGTTTTATTTTTCTTTATTTATTTTCAGAAATTTTAGGAGATATTTTATCCTATTTGTCTTCATTATCTTTAGTTTTTAGGCTTTGTTTTCTTTTCCACATCAAGAATCAAAACCATCATGTCCAAGAATCTCAAGACTATGCACCAAGCGAGGAGTTCACGGTAACTACGGTTCCTAATGCACCACAAGCTTCACGCCAACAACCACCACGAGTCGGAAAAAGAACCAAGCCAATGGCTCAAAGGAAACTTGTCATTCGAGGTGACGACCTCTCCGACTAATTCATTCGCATTATGTTTCATTTTTTAATTTGTGTAATTGCTTGCATTGAAGACAATGCTTATCTCGAATTGGGGGGGTCGTGTATTTATTGTTAGATTGTTACATTAGTTTCATTCATATCCTCTAGTTTGCATGTGTTACTTGCCAAATATTTTACCGGATTAAACTGCCTAAACCTGCTGTGATATCTTATGATGAATTTTTGCCACTGCACTTACATGATAGAACCTTCAATTTTAGGATTTGCTTGGAAAACATTTAGAGTTTTACTATGATGTTGAATTTTAATTGACACTGTTGTGACTTGTTGAGACTTAGTGAACTTAGGTTACTAAAAATTGGGTAAATTGAAATTAAAAATTTGTGCTAGAGGTGCCTATTCGGCTCTAGCCTAAACTAAAATTGGATTAAAGATAATTTCTTGCTAGAGGTGCTCGAAACCGGCTCTAGTTGTCACATATTAGAAATCACTAAAGGTGCCCGAAATTGGCTCTAGTTGATTAATATCAAACCAAGAAATTGCTTGCTTTGCTAGAGGTGCCCGAAATTGGGCCTAGTAAACTTAAATACCCTGATATTTAATTTGGTAAAACCTATCATTCACATGGAATCCTCTTAGTCAACTTGTACACAACTCCACACACATACACTGTCACGAGCATCATAGTCTGATTCTGGGTAATTTCTGTGCTATCCAAAAATTGAACATACCTTATGCTAAAATTCTGAGGATTGAAGTCAAGTACGAAGCATGTTTTAACGGTTAAAGCCTTGGCATGTAATTGTTAGTTTTGCATTGTTTGAGGACAAGCAATAGTTCGAGCTTGGGGGTGTGTTAAGTGTGTAAAAGCACTGTATTTTCCACCCCTTTTCTTATAATTATTGTTAGACTTAAGTACATTTTAGTTTCATTATTAGGCATTCATGTATAATTTCCTAGTTTCCTCTGTTATTAAGCTCGATATCGCTTTATGGTTGTTTTTCGTGAAAAATCACTGCTTTGGTGCTTTAATTTTTGCACGTCAGGATTGTGAAGGCAAGTGCTAATTGCCGAGGCAAAGTCAGGATAAATCTGCCCATTTTTGAATAAAGTCGAAATTCAATGGATAAGCCCCCAAAATCCATATTTACAAGAGGAATTTGATGGAGATAAAGACTCCAATTATTGAGGAGTTCTTGGAGATAAAGATGGAAGATATTAATTATCTTTAATCCAATTTAATTAGGCCCAATCCTATCCTAATCAACAAGCATTATCCACAAGAAATTCAAGGGTTTGATCAGATGAGGAACTAATCTCCATGGAATTCCAACGCAATCCAAATTAGAGGTGGCAATCGGATCATTCGGTTCGGGTTCGGTTCGGGTGATTTCGGGTCTATCTAGAATCGGTTTAGATTCGGTTCGGGTCAGTTCGGTTCGGGTTCGGGTCTAATTCGGGTCTGTGTTGAGTCGGATTCGGTTCGGGTATTGGATCGGGTCAAAATCGGATCGGTTGTTTTCGGGTCGGGTCAATATCAGATCGGTCGCTTTCGGTTCGGGTCAAAATCGGGTCATTCGGGTCGCTTTCGGGTCGGGTCGATTTCGGGTCGGGTCAACATTTAAATTTTCGGGTCAATTCGATTTGAGTTGGGTTAAAGGTTTGAGGTTTAGTATTTATGGTTTAGTTTAGAGTTATTGATGTATGAGATTAATTCTGATTCAACTTGTTAATCTATGCACTTGAATTTGATTAAATATTTAAATCAAAGCTTCATGTATCCATATCAAATTTTTTTTGTATAATTATATTAAATCAAATTTTATTATATGTAATAATAATAATAATAATTTCTGAAATGAATTAATTTATTAAACTTAGGATCTAATTGAGCTAACTAAAATCTAAAAGCATAAATCACGGACATAATTAAAATAATTCTAAAACTAAATGTGAAATTTCAATTAAATTAATCTAAATTAAAACTCAATTAAACTTAAAAAAAAGAAAAAAGAGAAAGACAATTGGTAAAAATAAAGAGGGAAAAGACAAAAATTTGGAGGGAAATAAGCCATCAATTTTTTAAGCTAGATTGAAAAAAAAGACAATTAGAAAAAATAGAGAGAGAAAAGACAAAATTTTGGAGGGAAATAAGCCACCAATTTTTTAAGCTAGAGATTAATTACTTTTTAGGTCACGTTGCATTTAAAATGTTACATTTTAGTCAACTTTAAGTTTTAGTTTAATTTAATTTAGTCACAAGTATCCCCACGGTTTAGACTTCGGATATAAAAATCTCCTCCCCGTAGTGATATTTAGTCTCTAAAAATTTACTTTTAGTCGAAATTAACTAATATTTATAATTTTGTCTATTAATTTAATATAATGATATTGAAACGTAAAATAACATAAAATGTTATTATACCACAACTTTGACAAGAGGAACAGTCTCTCCTATGATATAGTATAAAAAGATAATAAAACATATTTCTTTTTATTATTTATTATATTGTTAAAAATAAATATTCGGGTTAAAATCGGGTCGATATTCGGTTCAGCTTTCGGTTCGGGTAGCATTCAGTTCGGGTCAAATCGGTTCGGGTCCATTCGGTTCGGGTCCATTTCGGTTCAACAAAAAATTTCGGTTCGGTTCGATTCGGTTCGGTTTATTTCGGGTTTCGGGTCAACTTCGGATCATCATGTTCGGGTCAAAATCGGGTTTCGGTTCGGGTAATTCGGTTCGGGTTTCGGGTCTCGGGTCAAGTTTGCCAGGTCTAATCCAAATCCAATGCAAATCCAACTCCAACACAATTCAACTTCTCCTATCAGCAAACAACTAATCGATCATCTTTTTAAATAAAGATCAAACCTGATATTGGAAGGGGAAGAGGGGAATCAGACGAGAGAGTGATCGCAAGGCTTCATCTTCTTTAGTTTTAGTTTATGCGATTCATTTTTGGGGATTATTCTTTGTATATCTTTCGAACCCAGCTATGAATTGATATAAATTGGCTTGGGTTATTTGGGTTTGTGGTTTTGATAAACGATTAGATTGTTTAGGTTTTTGAGTTGCAATTTGATTTCAAAGTTTGTTCATTCTTGGTTCTTATTTTGATTTCGAGTGAATTGGGAGAGGATCTCGAGAATCTCGAGAATTCATTCATTTATCTAATATCAGGAGAGTTAGATTCAAGAAAAGAAAGAGCATGGTCTTCATTGAAATGATCGTTGGTGGAGACTAATCCAAGTTAGAAATAAGTTGCGGATTTCAATGGCTAAGAGGAGCGTAAGATCGGTTGTTGTTCACTCAAGGTTAACGCAGGGATGTATCACCAAGGCATGCACAACTAACTAGTGTTTTGTGTTAGGGATAACAAGAAGCCATTGAAGAATGCTTCACCGAGCTTTGAAGGAAGTCGCCAAGTTGCCAAGGCAATCGCTCCATTTCCAGTTGTCTCGGCAATTACAATTGCCCAAGCAATTCGACCAGTGCTAGTTGTTAAGACAATTGAGTTACTTCAGCAACCAATTACCACTAGGATCCAATCAACCATCACACCACGACTGTAAAGTGTCCAAAAGTTCTATATTTCATGCACATGCCAACTCTTATTATTATTGTTTTAAGCACATTTTAGGCATAAGTAGGTTCATGCATAACATTTTACAGTGTTTCATTGTTCTGCCTTGCTTCTATGAATTATCATTTATTTGGTGAAGAAGGGATATTGTTTTAGTGTATTCTTGTATGTAGGTACTAATGACTGAAAGAGGAGCTGATGAGTCAAGGCTGAAAGAACAAACCTAGGAGTTGTATTGATGCAGTTCCAGCAAAAGTTAGTTGCTGCCGAGCAGAGATGCCGTCGACCTTGCTGCCCACGGCAGCTGGCTATGGAAGTTGGGAGAACCAGGGCACGATCTGTAGAGCTAAAACTCCTGAATCTATCACTGACGTTCATGTGATTTTCCGATGTCTGTAGCAGTGGCCAGGTTGCCGAAGCGAAATTCTCATGCTTACTTGTGGGCTAAGGAAAACGAGATAGGGTCCATATTCCACGCAAAGAAGTCGGCATTTAAAGTCATGTTAAAGATGGAAAGCTACTTTTGAGGACTTCTACTTTAAGGGGGACTTAACCTAGTCTTTAGTCTATAAATACCCATTGTAACTCCTAGTTCAAATCATCCGAGGTTTTCTATAAACTTTTCTTGTGTTCTTCGTTGCCGCCATGCTCTAAACTCCATTTGGGTTAGGGTTATGTTGTAACTAGTGTGAAACGGTTGTTTTAGGTTTTGAGTTATTTTTCAATAAAATATTCCAAGTTTACTTAATCCATTGTTCTTCATTCTTTCAATCATTCTACACCAGTCGTTTGAGAGAATCCATTTGTCGGGCACGGAAGTGAAAGGTTCACAGAAGGGTTAAGTACGATCACAACGTGCTGAGACGAGACTAACTTGGTTCCACACCAGTCCACAAGTTTCAACGACTAAAAGGGATTACCAACCGAGATGACTAGCCTGTGTTAGGTTGATGATGATATTGCTAGGTATTGCCTACATCACGTTAGCTCTCGAGCACCCTAACCTAGAAATTGGAGGGATCATTGTCGACTATCCTACCGAACTTGAAGTATCTGCCAGACTTGCCGCCAGGACTTCCTTCCGTTCCACCAGCCGAGACAGTACACCCCTGCAGTGGCAGTGACCTGCTGCGGCCGCGTGACAGGGTCGTAGCTTGCCGCCCGCCATACCCGCCAAGGCAGCATATCGTGGCAGCATAAAATAACTCATACCTTTTACAATGCAGTTTTCACACTAAGAAGCAACATAACCCTGCCTGCTCTATCAACCTGATTACCTTCTTTATTACTTATGTTTTCGTTTATTTTCTATCCAAACCAACTATTCACTTGTGTTTTATTTTACCTTGTGTAGGAACTACGAAATGAGACAAGCTGTCCAATCCTCGTGGGATTCGACATCTTCTATACTATAACTTGGTAGGAATGTGCACTTGCGCTCTTACAAAGAGGGAACAACTACAAGCCCTACAAGTTTTTTGGCGCCGTTGTCGGGGATTGGCAACAACAAATTTCCTTTTTCAATTTCTACACCTTTTATTTACTTTTATTTTTAATAAAAAAAATTTACCGTGTCCTTTGCAAGTGCATGACCAGGGCCAACCCTAAGGGAAACCTTATCATTTACGACGATCTCGAGCGTGAAATGAGAAGGATTAAAAGGTAGCTCAAGGAAATTCTAAATAACATAGGAGATAAGGGCAAAGCAAAGGAAGAAACCATAGTAAACGAGGACCTCCAAATGATGCCACAAATGGCAGGGGCGGGCAGCATGACTTGCCGCCCAGAGAACCACAAGAACAACAGAGGCATGACCCCCTGATCTGCCCAGGCCGCAATAGGTGTGGACAACTAGAGATTACATGGAACATGACTTCTAAAGGTTCGAGCCAATAGTGACAGAATCAGAGATAGGGGCATACCATTTTGAGCCAAAGCCCGTCATGTTCAACATGCTAAATACACTAGGGCACTTCGAAGGGACGCCACAGAAGATGCTCGGCAACATCTACACGGATTCTTGGTCATTTTCCGAGCATTCAAGATACATGGGGTTCACCAGGACGTCCCTATTCGCTGAGGAATAGGGCTAAACAGTGGTTGAATAACCAGCCAGCCAGATCTTTTAATACATGGACGGAGCTCTGCAAAGACTTTCTAGATCGTTTCAGCCTGTCCAATGTCACTGATAGGCTACGGAATGAGATCACAGCCTTTAGACAAAGGGATGATGAGCCGATGTACGAGGCATGGGAGCGGTATCAACAAATGCTAAATAATTGTCCACTTCACGGTCTACCGACTTGGACCCATGTATCTATATTTTATAATAGGGTTAACTACCCAACGCGGATGATGATAGATGCCTCGGTCAATGGGATCATCCTAGACAGACCTCTATAGGAAGCATTGCGGTTGCTTAACATAGCCGCTAAAACCGATTACAAGTACCCGATAGCCCGCCGAGGCGGCACAAGGCGACCAGCCACTGCAAATGTGGTAGAAGCCTCAGATTTCGTAAACGCCCGCCTCGACACTCTGACAGAGCTAGTGATGGAGATTGTGTAATCCTCTGGGAAGATCCATGAAGTACAAGCGGTTGAGCCATTCTGTGGCGAATGTGGGGGCGACCACGATTCCTCTTCCTGCACTACATCTGCAAACTATATGGGAGGATACGAGAGGAATAGCAGGTCTGCCCAGAACACCTATAATCCCGGTGGGAGGAATCATCCCAGCTTCTCCTGGAGTAACCCAAAGACAGCTACCAACCCACACCAGCTCTAGGGAGGCTACCAGCAGAACCAGTCCCGACAGTAGACTCAGCAACCTCGACACAATAATTCACTAGAAGCTACTATGCAAACTTTTATGAAACAAACTGGTGAATTTATTGTCCATACAAATAAATTTATTGAAAATTTGAGTCTTTTATGGACAGGAAGGAGATGAAGATGAACAACCAGGAGGCTGCCATAAAGAACCTGGAGACCCAATTTGGGCAGTTCACTGAAATCTACAACAGTCGGACTATGGGTGCATCATCTAGCAGCTCACAAGCAGCCGTCAAACCCACTTATGAGCATTGAAAGGCTATATCAACAAGAAGTGGGAAACAGTTAGATGAACCCAGGATGGTAGAACAACCAGAAGTGCCACCGGACCAGACAAGCAAGGCCGCCACAGTAGCACCAACACTTGCCGCCCCAGCAACACCACTAGCCGCCCCAACAGCAGAACATGACAGCGGCTCTGAAAATGATGATCCTCCTCGGACTAAGCTCCCAAGGAAAGAGCATATAAAGGATATACGTTTGCCAGCACCGTTCCCCCAAAAGATCAAGAAACTGCTATAGGAGCACCAGTTCAGAAAGTTCCTGGATATTCTGAAACAGGTGCATATCAATATACATCTGATAGAAGCCATACAAAGCATGCCAAACTATGCCAAGCATATCAGAGACATAGTTTCTAAGAAGAATGGGATATGGGAATTCAAGACAGTGGCTGTCACTGAAGAGTGTATGGATCTGCTGCATAACAAGCTGCCGCCCAAGCAGACAGATCTGGGCAGCTTTGTTATACCAATGCAGGCTAGGCAACACGCACGAGACCAGAGCCCTGTGTGACTTGGGAGCCAGCATCAACATGATGCCAAAGGTCGTCTTCGACAAACTAGGTATTGGGCATGCCAAACCGACCCCCGTAATGTTTAAACTTGCTGATCACACATTTGTGCAACCGGAGGGAAAGGTCGAAGATATCCTGGTAAAGGTGGGCAACCTTATTCTCCTTGCCGACTTCCTCATCTTAGATTGTGAGACCGGCGAGAAAGCCCTTATCATTATTGGGCGACCCTTATTGGCCACGGGCAGAACGCTTATAGATGTGGAACTCAGTGAGCTGACAATGAGGGTAGAGGACCAGAGCATAAGGATGAACGTGTTACAACCCTCAAAGGGAGGACAAGAAATCCCAGATGCAAGAGCTCCCAAGATCAGTGTGGAAACAAGCCAAGGCAGCAGCTGCCACGATAAGCCTAGGGGCAGACTTAAAAACCCCATAACACAGCATCTGAAAGAACATGAGGACCCCTCATGAGGGAAGAAGAAGCCAAACCACCTCAAGAAGTGGTTATGTCTGGAGAAGCACCAAAATGCACTCCCAACATAACTTAAATTTTTATTTTATTTTTTTTATTTTTATGCATTAGAATTAGAATTTATTTTTATTCTAGGAATAGATTATTTTCAGAATTTTATTTTTAGAAATTATTTAATTATTTTAATTTTAGGTTTAAGAATAAAAGAGCAGGATTAAGAAGAAGGCCCATCAAAAAGCTCGTGCAGCAACATGTAACAACTAGTTGGCCGCCAACGGCTCCAAAAATAACAGGCAAAAAAATCTGTAACGTGCACTAGAAAATCGGACCGTTGAGCATTTAATGACGCCCCGACACTTCTCGGCATCCCCTATATATACACCTTTCACTCACTTCATTTTACTTGACTTTCACCTTTTTTGTTATCTTCTATTGATTCCCATGATCTCTCACAACTTTTATTTTTAGTTTCAGTTAAGTACAACCGTTCACATGGCCTCAACATCAACCCAAAAACCCATCTATAAGAAGTTTTTCTTCAAGGAGGACGAGGAGAGATACAGAGAAAAATTCTCCAAGCAGGCAGTATGGGAGGAACAAGGCTTCCATTACACGCGGCAAATGGGAGACCGTGGTCTAGAGCCCGCCTTGTTATGAACCATCCACTACAAGGGATAGGAGATGTTCGCTCAGCAGCCCGAGATAGCGAACATCACTATCTTCAGGGAATTCTACTCCCATCAGCCCTGCCTAGAGAAGCCATTCGTCTACGTCCGCGGGGAGCCGGTCAAACTCAACGTTGTTGTCATCAACAGCTACTACGACCTCGATATAAATGACAACCCTCACAAGGATTGGAGGCAGTCATTGACGGCTGCCAACTATGAGGAAATCAAGGCCAAACTCTGCAAGCCCAACACACCATGGTTGGGGGGAAAACATATGGGATCTGTTCAGCACCGCGACTCGCTGCCTGAAGCTATGTTATGGAACACATTTGTGAAAAAGCGTCTGCTGCCCACCTCCCACAACTCAAAAGTTGACCGGCTGTGCCTCGCGTTAATTCATAGTATCCTGATGAACCGGCCAATCAACGTAGGGGAAATTATCTGCACGGAAATCTACAACTGCTTCAAGAAGAAGAAGGGTAGATTGTACTTCCCATCCCTCATCACAGGTCTCTGCACCAACTTTCGACTCCCGAAAGAGCCCACAGATGAGCTTACAACTGCCAAAGAGGGCTGGACCAAAAAGGTCCACATTCAGATGATGCATGATGCGGAAAAGAGCCTGTAACACCGAGCCAGCCTTCAGCCACACAATCGAAACTCAAGCCACCCCCAGTAGTACTGACGCTGCCGCAGACAAAGAAGTCCTCTCGCTGCTGCACACACTTCTAGAAAGCACAAAACAGATAGAGCAGCAGCAGTTGGCCTTCATGAACTATGTGGAGGAGGCCCAAGAAGCCCTTGTGGCTTATTTTCTGCAGAAATTTCCCGGTGATGTGCCCACCATGTTGCCCTATCTTGAAGAGCATTGCAGCAGCAGCCCGAGCCTAAAGAACTCTACCAGCCACCGCTGCCCGCTAGACTGACTACCAGACGCCTTCTTCTACGCATTCTCTGCATTAATCAGCTACCACCCCATCCAACACAGTGGCAGACTCCCCTAAGAGGCACCAGCAGAATCTCTCCCCTGCCTGCAGAGCCAACACAGTGGCATACACTTCCTCATCATAGAAGGTTGAGTTGCCGCCGTCGGAGCCAGAAATAGCAGTGGTAGCAGTAACAACGGCCATCCCAATGGCATTCATCCCTCCGGCTGCACTCACAGAGGAAGTGGCACATAATAGCCGAAGAACCTGTGGACCTCGAGACCGAGTCAGAAGAGAGCGACGCATCTCTCGTCGTTCCCATTGCCGAACCTCAAGAAGAACCATAGCATAGGCCAAAGAGAGTCCAGCCGCCGCAGAAAGCAAAAACCTCACCTGCTAGAACCGCCGCCAAGGCATCTGTCGGCCGTCGCTTTTTTATCCAAACATCCTCCTCCTCCTCCCCAGCTGACAAGAATCCAGCCTCCTCCTACCCCTTAGCAGACTTTTAGTTTCTTTTCTTTTCTTTCTTTTTCTCTTTTATTTTTATTTTCTATTTTCCTTTATTTTTATTTTTAACTTGTATATTTTATTTTTCTTTGTATTTTGTCTGTTTTGTGCATTGAGAGCAATGCCAATCTCGAGTTGGGGGGGGATAGCTCTCGCATCAATTTTTAGGCATCTTTAGTTGCATATAGATTGCATTGTACTTGCCTTAGTAATAATCGGAAAAGAAAAAATTGTTATGACTTGTGCCTATGACAGGATAGCCGACTAATTTATTTTCGCACCTAATAAAAATTAAACTTATTCTTAGGAAAAAGTATGAAATATGACTTAAAAATTTTTTTATGCCTCAAAATGTTAAACATCTTTGTTGCTTTCTGAATATATTAGAATATTTGATGAACATTGTCTGTTTGTCTTTAGAATTCTTTGCAAAATTCTAACGATGATTACATGCAACCGTTGACACAGGTAAAATGGGCAAAAAATACAGTACTGCCACGGCAGCAAGATCAAAAACAAAGAAAAAGCTTTCTTTCCCTAGAGGTGCCCGCAACAGGCTCTAGGAAGAATCATGTGCGAGGACACTTCGCTGCTATCAAAGTCCATGAATCTGAAAGCCTTAAAGTGACAAACAAATTAGCATGAGTGAATGGAAGTCTTCACGGGATGACTCTACTCCAAGGGTTCGGGGTTCTGTAGTTTGCTTCTATCTCAACGTCAGACCTGGAAGAGTAGTTCTGATAAGCTGAAGCCTTCACTGCCATGATTAAAAATAATGTGCTTAACTGTGCTGCCTCGGCAGCAAACCTTTAAATTACAACAACATCTTTGTTTATTTATTTATTCTGCGTATTCAGTTTGTTTACAGATATGCACACATCACACAGGCATGAGGAATTTTAATTCTGAGTTATTTTCTTGCTTATTTCCCTTCATTAAAGTTTATACATAGGTGTCACGGCCTTGAGGTAGAAAATCAGGTTAAAAACAAGTTTTTCTTTCTAACTATTATTAGAGCAAGTACTTTAGGTTGCATTGCTTGAGGACAAGCCATAGTTCGAGTTTGGGGGTGTGTAAAGTGTCCAAAAGTCCTATATTTCATGCACATGCCAACTCTTATTATTACTGTTTTTAAGTACATTTTAGGCATAAGTAGGTTCATGCATAACATTTTACAGTGTTTCATTGTTCTGCCTTGCTTATATGAATTATCATTTATTTGGTGAAGAAGAGATATTGTTTTAGTGTATTCTTGTATGTAGGTACTAACATCTGAAAGAGGAGCTGAGGAGTCAAGGCCGAAAGAACAAACCTAGGAGCTATACGGATGCAGTTCCAGCAGAAGTTAGTTGCTGCCGAGCAGAGATGTCGTCGACCTTGCTGCCTATGGCAGTTGGCTATGGAAGTTGGGAGAACCGGAGCGCGATCTATAGAGCTAAAACTCCTGAATCTATCGCTGGCGTTCATGTGATTTTCCGACATCTGTAGCAGCGGCCAGGGCTACCGAAGCGAATTCTCAAGCTTACTTGCGGACTAAGGCAAACGAGATAAAGTCCATATTCCACACAAAGAATGCAACATTTAAAGTCATATTAAAGATGGAAAGCTACTTTCGAGGGCTTCTACTTTAAGGAGGACTTAACCTAGTCTTTAGTCTATAAATACCCATTGTAACTCCTAGTTCAAATCATCCGAGGTTTTCTATAGACTTTTCTTGTGTTCTTCGCCGCCGCCATGTTCTAAACTCCATTTGGGTTAGGGTTATGTTGTAACTAGTGTGAAACGATTGTTTTAGGTTTTGAGTTATTTTTCAATAAAATATTCCGAGTTTACTTAATCCATTGTTCTTCATTTTTTCAATCATTCTACACCAGTCGTTTGAGAGAATCCATTTTTCGGGCACGAAAGTGCTAAGTATGGTCACAACGTGCTGAGGCGTGACTAACTTGGTTCCACACCAGTCCACAAGTTTCCGCGGCTAAAAGGGATTACCAACTGAGATGACTAGCCTGTGTTAGGTTGACGCTGAGATTGCTAGGTATTGCCTACATCGCGTTAGCTCTCGAGCTTTCTAACCTAGAAATAGGAGGGATCATTGTCGACTATCCTGCCGAACATGGAGTATCTGCCAGACTTGCTGCCAGGACTTCCTTCCGTTCCACCTGCCGAGACAGTACACCCCTGCAATGGCAGTGACCCGTTGCGGCCGCGTGATAGGGTTGTAGCTTGCCGCCTGCCATACCCGCCGAGGCAACATATCGTGGCAGCACAAAATAACTCATACCTTTTACAACGCAAATTTCACACTAAGAAGCAGCATAACCCTGCCTGCTCTATCAACCTGATTACCTTCTTTATTACTTGTGTTTTCATTTATTTTCTATCCAAACCAACCATTCACTTGTGTTTTGTTTTACCTTGTGTAGGAACTACGAAACGAGACAAGTTGTCCAATCCTCGTGGGATTCGACATCTTTTATACTATAACTTGGCAGGAGTGTGCACTTGCGCTCTCACAAAAAGGGAACATCTACACACCCTACAACGACTGACGATAACCCGACATACTCTCTTATTCGATTACATTCTTCATTTATTTTACTTAGTTTATTTTATTTGATATTCATCACCAATTATCACTATCAATTTATTTCTTCTAAATTGCAGTAACTTAAGCAAAGTGGCCTAAATCAATCTCTGTTGAGATGATACTTGATACATATCACTTTATTACTCGCGACGTGTATACTTACACCGTTTGCATTGCACTTAAATCACACAACACTTGTCATTAAAAAACTAACGAAAAAACAATAGTTTAATGACCAAAAAACAAAAAAGTAGTCCATTTATAAAAATCGATCTTGGCTCGAAATATAATTCAATTATTTGAGTTCATTACACGATTGAGTTACATGTTTAAATTCGATTAGACTTGTTCATCAATTTTTGTACTAAAGTTAGAATTTGAGCTTAATTAGGCTAGGGAGCCACTCGAGCTAGGTACTATGAACTTAAGATGTTTGAGTCCGACTTGATTATTATCGAATCAAATTTAATTTTTTTATGAGTCAAACTCAAATAACTTATGAGCATATATGTCTCATTTACACCCCTAGACAGACCTCCTATATTCTTAGTCTTAATTTAAAAAATGATAGTATTTTAATTATATTGGAAATTAATAATTTAATTTATATTTTAGCATATTTTTTACTCAAAATTTTAAAGAATATAATTTTATTTCGAACCGCTAACAATGTTCTTATTTTGCTTATGCCTTGAAGGATAAACATCATTAACATTTAAGGTAAAATGCATATAACAATGATGATTTTAGCTTATTCAATCGTAAATTTTCAAATAAAGACTCAATTGAGGCAACATCTGGATCAAATACTTACTTAATTATCGCCTAATTCAACAAAAATAAATAATTATATAAGCTAATATTTTCGTTCATTTGCATTGTTGGTATGATAAGATCTAGTAAATTTAAAAAGTTATACTAGTGATTTACTTTTTCTTTAAAAATAATTATTCATTTATTTACCGACTCTTCCTATTTTTACTCCTTTATAAATTTGTTTTTCTCAATTATCATATTTTCTTCTACTTTTAGTTAGTTTGATTTTGATTTTACTTTCACTTTCCTTTTATTAAATTCGACCACACAGTGGGTTTTTTTATTCTTTGGCATTTTGTTCCTCTCTTCCTCCCAATTCCCATTCACTGAATTCCCATATATAATTTCTGTATATCAGTTGTAAACTTAATTTTTGTGAGTATATTAATCAATGTTATAAAAACCGGTTCTTCCCTTCTCCTCAATGTTTGGTTTTAGTATTACTTAATTTTAAGGTGTTTGGTAAAAAAAATAATATAATAAAAAATATTGAAAGAATAGTCAATATTATTAAAATAAAAAGAATCACCAGTATAAATACTTTAGACTATAAGTACAGAAATAAATTTAGACGAACCACTGATTCGAAGATAATCAAATGAAGCAAAATTTTAACACGGAGGAAATGTAACCCCACACATACCAGCCACTCTTCTAATTTGGATTCTGTCAAAAACTCTTCTAAAATCTGGATTCATCATGTACCCACAAAAGCATGGCACATGTTCCCTCGCATTGATGCAACAATCGGCCGATGGGGTTGGCTTCTTATATTCATGCAAACACGGGCTCAACAAATTTAACATATAATCACATTTCGATTGCGCTGTTACCTTCACTCCTGAAAACACCATCACAAATAGTGTCACTGCACACAAGACAATGAAAACTTTGCTCATATTGTTATTTTTTCTGTACAAAATACAAATACTGGTGATTGTAATCAATTTGGTTATTTGTTTGCATGTGCTTTGACACAATTTATAGTAGTTGAAGGCGATATTGTAGAGAGTTTTAGACCGAACATGTAAATCTAGTAGAGAAATATATGGCTAAACATTTTGTGAAAGAGAATATATGGTAACAAAATTTACAACGTGTTCACTAAAACGAACAAATAGTCTGAATTTTGAACCATTGTTAATGTAAGACATGTTTCGTTGGATTGTAACTAGAGTGATGTATTATTGAACACATTTGTATTACAGAAAATACAAATAACTAAGTGTTTGATAGATGATATATTTAATACGTCGTATTATTTAATAAGCAAGTTTGGTGATATTTATCATTGACCCACATACAATTTTTATTTAACACATTAATTTTACGTCAATTTTGTCAATTATACTCTCATACTATTTTTCATGTATTTATATCAGTGTAAATATGCTAGCCTTAAATCATAAACCTTAAACCCAAAACCCTCATACTATTTTTCACATATCTACAACAATGAAAATACATGAACCCTAAACCCTAGATCTTCATACTATTTTCACGTATTTACATTCTAACCCTGAAATCATAAACATTAAACCCTAAAACTATAAACTATAAACTCTAAACCATATACCATAACCCTTAAACCCTAAACCACGAGCCATAAAATATAAACCCCAAAATCATAAATTCTAAACTCTAAACTATGTACCATGAGCCTTAACCCATGAGCCATAAAACCTAAATCCCAAAACCAAACCACAAAATCCTAAATCCTAAACCATAACCACTAAACCTTAAACCATCATACTATTTTTTTGCTTATTTACATCAATGTAACTATACTAAGCGTAAATTGTAAACCCTTAATCCTAAACATTAAAATCTAAACCATATACCATGAACATTAAACCATAAAGCATAAAACATAAATTCTAAACTTAAAATCCTAAATCATAAATGCGAAACCACAAACTAGAAACCTTAAAACCTAAACTATAAACCTAAAAATAATATAATAACCAAAGTCAAAACAAGGGAAAAATATGAAGCTAGAATTTTAAGCGTAAAAGTGTACATTCATACATAACACTTATCTTTTAACTTTATCCTGAGTTTAATCAACCAAACACCTTGATGTAGTAACAACTATTTTAAAGTTCTTGTGGTGCTTGTTCTCAAAGGAATTGATTAAATTCTACTTTCTAAAAGAACGTGAAGTTCTTGTGTTGCTTGTTCTCAAAAGAATTGATTAAGATCTCACTTACCAAAAGAACTCGAAGTCCTTGCATCAAAGTTGAGACTGCATGTCTTACATATATAAATGAAATATGAGCCCATTTATCAACAAATATGAAAAGTTTTTAGATGAAAAAACAATTTAGCAAAATTTTGATTGGATGTATCGTTTTAATAGGTAAATTATGAGAACGAAACATTTAGAGTTAATGTCACAAATGCCCCTTGTACTTTGTCATTTTTGTCAATGTGGGGTTGATACTTTCGAAGTGTTTCATGTGCCCCCATACTTTACTTCAGTGTTTTATTGTGCCCCTGAGACTAACAACGTTAAGTGATGACGTGATAGGGACACATGTTACTTTTCTATGATGCCACGTTGCATTTTTCCTCAGAAAAATACTAAAAGTCAAAGGAGTTTAAAATAATTTAACCCTTTTTAGATTAAATATGACTTAAAATATAGGGTATGGGAACAATTTTAAATTTTTTCTTGGGTAAAGTACAAAGATGATCACTAAACTTTTAGGTCATTTTCATTTTGGTCACCAAACTTTTAAAACTTTCATTAGGGTCATTTAACTTTTATTCCGCTTTCATTTGGTCCCTCCCATTACCTTCCGTTAGAAAATGCTGACTGTCCCGTTAGTTTTCTTTTTCTTAATAAAATATAGTATATTATTGGGTCCCACTTTTCAGCTGATTAAATCATTCCAAGTGAATCTTTCTTCTTCTTCAAATTTCATTTTTTACTGGATATCAGGATAGCAAGTACTGAAATTCTATTGAAATCCCAGTAAAGGAAGCTGTTGTGGTCACTGAAAGAGTTGCCAACCCTACTACTGTAAGACCATATTTCTGTTCTCTGCATTTTTTTCCCCTTGGTTTTTATTTGCAATTATAACGTGAGTTTAAATCCAAACGTAATCTTGTTACTGAAAAAGATATGAGATTGACAAATAAAAACCAACAGAAAAAAAAACTATACTGCCATGTCAAATCCAAAACCGCAAACCATTCAGTGAGTTCTAGTAATTTTTCGTACTTTCTTTTTCGGGGTTTAAATATAGAGGTTTTGTCAGTTTTTCGTCTATGCATCTTCTCCATTACTCATGAGTTTTTTATATCCTTTTTAATGCTGGGATTTGTTTGTTGCGTTTGATTTATTTTATACTTGAATTTATTCAATTTACCATATTGGTATTTTTATCTATTTGTGAAAAAAAACATGGAATTTGAATAGGATGTTAAGGTTTGCGGTTTTGGATTTGAATTTAACATTGCAGTATAGATTCTTTTATTATCTTTAATCTTCATTTTTTTCCAATTGCAGAACTTAACAAATGCATGAATGGCTCGGCAAGGGATTGGGAAGAAAGTAAGTTTTTCTTTCCCCAATTGTATTGTGCTGAAATTGGAGACCTTGAAAATGCATATATTTTGAATTTAGAGTTCCTTGAATATCTTGCATTCTTTGTTATTCACTAGAACTCACTTTTTTAAATTCTACAGAAAGAACTCACTGAAGTGAAGGAAGCATTTGATGGTCTCAAACATTGAGATTGAAAACTATAAAGTTCGGTGACCATCTGTGTACCTTACCTTTTTTTTTCTTTTTATATTAATATCTCATCTTCTTCTTCCAGTTTCATAGTCACCGCTCCGCCGATTTCTTCCATCGGTGTTAATCTCCGACCGAAATGTAACGCCCCAATTTTAGGCTTAGAAGTTTTGGGTTGGACCGGGCCGGTCGGGTTGCGGTTCGAATATAAAAGGGTGAATTTAGGAAAGCCTAGTTCGGGTTGCATTAAAAATATGGAAAAATGTCTTAAAATTCTCTTTTATTATATATAAAAGAATGGTGAAATCAATTTTGCAAAATGAGGTTTGGAAGAGTGACATTTTGGGTTAGTGACCAAAATGTAATTTTTGAAAACTGTGTGACTGTTTTAAAAAGGATTGAAACTTTGAATCTTTAAGGAGCTATTTACCCAATAGGAGTTTCTCCAGATTTTTCTTAAATAATAAATGATTAATTAATGGTTTAAAATAAAAGTAAAAGGGAGGGAAAGATATTTTTGGCATTTTCAACTAACTTTTCCCAAATTCCATTTTCCTTTTCTCTCAACTTTTCTCTCAACCCAAACACATTCTCCAACACATTTTCTCTCTGATTTTGACATCCAAATATGAGATTTCAATCCTCTTTTGATCTCTAATCATCTCTTCAACAAAACCTTAGCATTTGCTATTTGGATTTTCAAGAATTTGGTTCCAAAAAGGGAGAAACTCAAGTTTAGAGGCATGAACGTCCTTCTCCTCTAAATTCTCAGTTCTTTACTGAAATTCCTAAGTTCTCAATCCTTGATTTGTATTTTATTAAAGGTTTTATAAATGTGTTCTTGATCTTGGCTTTAAAATGCAAGATTTGGTTGATTTTTGATAGAATTCGTATGATCTGATTGGGCATTGTTTTGAGATGTCATTTTGATGAAAAATGAATGTTTAATTGATGAGAAATTGAGGTTTAATTAATGCAATCTCGGATAGGTTGAATTTCCTAAGTTTTGCTTGAGTTTTTGGTTGTTTTTGGAGTGATCTTGATGATCTGTTATAGCTGGAGGTATAAGGACGTGGTTAGATCCTTTTTGGATGTTAATTGATGATTAAGGATGTTTAGAATTGATGGATCTTGGCTGGGTAGTGTTGTGGAGTTGTTTGGATGTGTTTTCGGTTGTGTTTGGTAGCCGAAAATGGAGTGTGGATGAGAGCAGCGAGTTTAGGTGCTTTCATTGAAGATATTAATGCATGATGATGCATTAATCCTCTGCTTTGATGTGTTTAAAACAGGGGAGTCATCTTTGGATCCTTGTGGTGGTGATCCGGAAGCTTGATTGGTGTTTCGGCAAGTGGCGAAACGGAGTCGGTGAGTGGATTTTGGTTTTCAGCTTTGAAACCAATGTTTTGAAGGTTTGGGAGCTTAGTTTAAGTCTAAGCAGCTTAGCTAAGCTCAAGAGTAAGTTTTCGGTAAAACTCACTTGATGATGAACCATGAGTTGGTTGTATGCAATGTGATTTGTTTGCATGTTTTAAATTCTGTTTTGAAAGCATATTTGGCATGATTATTTGCTGATTTAATAAGCCATGTGTTGAAGGATGCTCAAGGTAAGAGATCCTTGTTTTTTTGAACATTGTTTAATGTGGTTTTGATGCTTAATTATGCATGATGACTATGGCTTTGATAAATGCTTTAAAACAGTGGAATAATGTTGTAAAATGATGTATATTGGCAAGTGATGTCTTGAGAATGGTTAAGAACACTATGGTGGTTAAAAGTCCATAGGTGGTTCTTGTTTTAAGAACAACATGGTGGTTAAAAGTCCATGGTTGGTTCTTGGTTAAGATCACAAAGGTGGTTAAAAGTCCTTGTGTGAATCTTGTGCATTTTAAGAACAACATGGTGGTTAAAAGTCCATGGTTGGTTCTTGGTTAAGGTCACAAAGGTGGTTAAAAGTCCTTGTGTGAGCCTTGTGTATTTAAGAACACCATGGTGGTTAAAAGTCCATGGGTGATTCTTGTTAAGGACACAAAGGTGGTTAAAAGTCATTGTGTGGTCCTTGTGAATTGTAAGAACATCATGGTGGTTAAAAGTCCATGGATGATTCTTGCTAAGGACACAAAGGTAGTTAAAAGTCCTTGTGTGGTCCTTGTGAATTGTAAGATCACAATGGTGGTTAAAAGTCCATGTGTGGATCTTATGTTGATTGTATCACTTGTGGCCAATATGACATGATAATAAATATGAAGCATGAATTGCTTGTTTTAAATGCTTATGAGCATGTTCAAATGATGTTTTGAATTATGGTTTATAAAGGTGTTTGTAAATGCATTATTGAGTTGTTTAAATTAAGCATTCCTCACTAAGCTATTTGCTTACGCTCTCTCTTTTCTTAAACCAATAATGCAGAGCATTGAAGTGCATTAGGGGCAGCAAGGAAGCCAAGAATCCAAGTGAAGGTTTAAGCTCATGTATGGTGAATGTTTTCTAACACTATTAGCTTTTGGGCATTTGGCAATGGGGGACCTATGTTGCTGTTTTGGGAGATGTTTTGGACTCCCTAAGTTGGTTTATGTTGTTGTTGATGATGGAACATGTAATTGGCCTTTGTGAAGTTGATTTGGCATTTTGATGCTTGAATGGTTTCCTAAATAGGATGCATGCCTTTAGATTTGGGGATTTTCTTAATTGATGTCATGTTTGAGTATGGTTGATGCAATTATGTTCCTTATGCATGTAATGACTTGCTGGTATAATTTGGTTGCCTTTGGAGCATGTTTGATAGGTCAATTGTGTGATAAACCAACAAAATTTCTGCAATCTGGGCAGCCTGTTTCGGAACAGGTGCTACCGTTTCGGAACAGAGGGCCTGAAATGGCCTAGGCGTTTTGAAACGGGAGGAACCGTTCCGAAACGGAAATGCTACTGTCAAGCCCTGTTCCGATACTCGTTTCGGAACGGTCCCGCGTTTCGGAACGGATCATCCCCGTTTCGGAACACTCGACCGTTGGGCACTGAAATTGACGGTTATATGTTTTGAAATCTTTGCGTTTTGGTCCTGAACCTTGTTTATGCAATTGAATGAGTTTGAGATGTCCGTTTGAACTGAAATTTGGCAGAGAAGCATGAAAGATGATTAATTTCATAATGGTAACTTTTAATTGGGCTAAGTCCCTATAATTTCCAGAATTTACAATTTGGTCCCAAATTCCTTAATTTATGCAATTGAGTCCCTGAATGTTCTCTGATTGTTATGATCTTTGAGTATGCTGATCTTGTGAACATATCTAGGGTTAATGTGCATCTAGACAAGTTTAAAAAGAAAAAAAAGGGTCGTTAATCAAGGTTGACTTTCAGGTTGACTTTGGTTTTCCCCGTGTAAACTTCTTAATTCGGTTCAACCGTCTGGGCCGGGTTAAGGGGGTTACATTTGGTGGTATCAGAGCTGAGTTCTCGTGTAATTGGGAATGATTATGTGGGTGATTAAAGTATGTATGCTTTGTATGCTTGTTGAATGAAAGCATGTTGAGTGAATTGTAAATATGTTACAATTGTGGTGTATGATGTGGTGAAGCATGTTGTGGGTACCCATTGCCAAATCAAAGCTAATGTAATGATATTGTTTTTAATTGGAAAATGAGCTTGAGTACTTGGATTGCTTACCTTGCTGAGCCTGACTTTGTTTTATTGCATTGTGATTGCATTGCTAGTGTATGACACCTCGTAGAGAGTTGAGAGTTAATACGCGAGCTATGGCTCATAATGAAAATGAAGAGAACGCTGAGAATGTTATGGATTTACCTCCTCCGCCTGGTGGTGGTGGTGCTGAGGGTGAAGGAGCTGGTGTTGCAGCTGGTGCTGGGGTCGCTGGACCTGAAGCTGGTCAGGGGCAAGCTGTTCCTGACATGACAATGTTGGTTCAAGCTATTGCTGGTGCTTTTCGAGCAGCGGTAGCTGGAGCTCAAGGAGCTGGGCATCAGGGAGATGCAGGAGTTAGACTACCCTTGGAACGCTTGTGTAGTCTAGGAGGGACTGAGTTCAGGGGTTTGTCTGCTGAAGGTTCGGAGTCTTGGTTAGAAAGTACCAAGAGAATCTTGGGGCAAATGAGTTGCACTGATGTGCAGAAGCTGGGGTGTGTGGTATCCTTGCTTCAGGATGATGCGTATACATGGTGGACAACCACTATCTCTGGGATGGCAGAAGCTGATGTAACTTGGACGTTCTTTCAGAATGCGTTCAAGAGAAGGTATCTGGGTGTGAGGTACCTAGACGAAAAGAAGAGGGAATTCATGTCTCTTACCCAAGGGAGCATGTCTGTGGCTGAGTATGAAGTTCAGTTTGTTCGACTCAGTCAGTACGCACCTGAGCTTGTCCCGGATGAGCGGGAGAGGTGTGAAAGGTTCCGTTATGGTTTGGTGACGGAAGTAAAGATGTATGTGCTGGCTACCGAGTATGATGATTTTGATGTGCTGGTGGGCCGAGCAAAGGACATTGAGATGAACTTGGGTTTATCTTCTAGAAGTGCTGTTTCTAGTGCTGGTAAGCGAGCTGCTGATTATAGTTCTGGTGGTGGACGAAACAAGAGGGGACGTGATCAGAAGTATCAGTCTTCAGCTAAGCGAGGTGGTGGTGCGCCTGCTCAGGGAGGCAAGGCTAAAGCTGAACTGAGCGCATGTTGGATATGTGGATCGCGTGGCCATATGAAACGTGATTGTCCTCGAGATGTGAGGGAGGTGCAAGCTCCTGTTGTGGCGGCTGGTAATGCATGCTGGAACTGTGGATCTGCAGATCACTTGAGGAGAGAGTGTCCTATGTTGGCTGGTGGCCAAGGACGTGCTCCTGTTGTTGTTGCACCACAGAGAGGTCGTGGGTGCGGCCGTGGTAACTTTCAGCGGAGAGAGGAAGGTGGTCGGAATGTGGCCCATGTTGTAGCTGTTCAGCCTGAGGGTGGTGGCCAGGCTAGAGTGTTTGCTCAGAGGGAGGGGAGGAATGACGCGGATGTGATCGCAGGTACTTTTACTTTGCAATCCTTGTCATTACTTTCCTTGATTGATTCTAGATCTACGCACTCATACATATTGCGTGAGCATGCTGAATTGCTTGGTTTGCCTGTTGAGTCTTTGGATGTTGGTGTGCGTGTCACTAGTTCTTTTGGTGAGACTGTTGTGACTCGAAAGCTTTATAGAAGATGCCCTTTGGTTGTGCAAGATCATGTTTTTCCTGTTGACCTTATGGAATTGCCTTTCTATGGTTTTGATGTAATCCTTGGTATGGATTGGCTTGTTGAGCATCGAGCTGTAGTGGATTGTGAGAATAAGCGAGTTTCGTTGAAGCTTGCGGATGATTATGAGGTAGTTGTGGTTGGTGAGAATGCGAAGTTTCTTGCCAATGTGGTGTCTACATTGGAGGCGAGCCGGATGCTGAGGCAGGGTTGTGAAGCTTATCTAGCTTTTGTGATGAATCCTAGCTCTAAGGAGTTGCGTGTGCAAGATATCAGGATTGTGAGAGAGTTTCCTGGTGTGTTTCCTGAGGAGTTGCCTGGATTGCCTCCTAATCGTGAAGTGGAGTTTGGGATTGAGCTGTATGAAAATACAACTCCTGTGTCCATTACTCCTTATCGGATGGCACCTAAGGAGTTGAAAGAGCTGAAGACGCAATTGCAAGAGTTGCTTGATCGTGGGTTCATTCGGCCGAGTGTGTCACCTTGGGGTGCACCAGTTTTGTTTGTGAAGAAGAAGGATGGCACTATGAGAATGTGCATTGATTATCGTCAGCTGAACAAGTTGACTATCAAGAATCGGTATCCTTTGCCGAGAATCGATGATCTTTTTGATCAATTTCGGGGAGCAGCTGTGTTCTCTAAGATTGACTTAAGGTCAGAGTATTACCAGTTGAAGGTGAAGGATGTGGATGTTCCAAAGACAGCTTTCAGGACGAGGTATGGGCATTATGAGTTCCTTGTGATGCCGTTTGGTTTGACAAATGCTCCTGCAGCTTTCATGGACACGATGAACCGAGTATTTCATGAATACTTGGATAAATTTGTTGTGGTGTTCATTGATGATATCCTCGTGTACTCGCGTACTGAGGAGGAGCATGAAGAGCATTTGAGAATTGTGTTGCAAGCTTTGTTGGAGAATCAGCTTTATGCCAAGCTGAGCAAGTGTGAATTCTGGCTTAGGGAAGTGGTGTTTCTTGGTCATGTGGTTTCTGCTGAAGGGATTCGTGTTGATCCTCATAAGATTGAGGCAGTGATGAATTGGAAAGTTCCTAAGTCTGTTCATGAGGTCCGTAGTTTCCTTGGTTTGGCGGGATACTACCGGAGGTTTGTGGATGGGTTTTCGAAGATTGCTGCACCTTTGACGAAGTTGTTGCAGAAGGATGTTAAGTATGAGTGGACGGAAGCGAGACAGCAGGCTTTTGAGAAGCTTAAGGCAGCTTTGACGCAAGCTCCGATCTTGGTTCAACCTGAATCAGGAAAAGAGTTTGTGGTGTACAGTGATGCGTCCTATGTTGGTTTGGGATGTGTGTTGATGCAAGAGGGTAAGGTGGTGGCTTATGCATCGCGACAGTTGAAAGTGCATGAGCGCAATTATCCTACGCATGATATTGAGTTGGCTGCGGTGGTTTTTGCTTTGAAGATCTGGAGACATTATCTGTATGGTGAGAAGTGTACGGTGTACACGGATCACAAGAGTTTGAAGTACCTGATGTCTCAGAAGGAGTTGAATCTTAGGAAGCGACGTTGGGTGGAGTTGCTTAAGGATTATGATTTGACGATTGAGTATCATCCTGGAAAAGCTAATGTTGTAGCGGATGCCTTGAGTAGAAAGGTAGCTGTTGAGCTGAGAGCTATGTTTGCCAGTTTGAGTATTTCGCGCGATGGTGGTCTTGTGGCTGAGTTGCAAGTGAAACCATCTTTGGTTCAGTTGATTAAGGAAAAGCAGTTGTTGGATGATTCCTTGGTACCTCATGTTCAGGATATCGCGGAGGGTAGGCCTTCGGATTTCTGTTTTAATGATGATGGAGTGTTGTGTTTTGGGAGTCGGATAGTAGTGCCCAATGATGTTGAGTTGAGGCGTGCTATTCTGACTGAAGGTCATAGTAGTCCTTTTGCTATGCACCCTGGTAGTACTAAGATGTACCGTGATCTTCGTGATGAGTACTATTGGGTGGGTTTAAAGAAGGATGTTGCTGAGTTTGTAAGCAAGTGTATGGTGTGTCAGCGAGTTAAGGCTGAACATCAGTTTCCTTCAGGGTTGTTGCAACCGTTGAGAATTCCTGAATGGAAGTGGGAAAGGATTACGATGGACTTTGTGTCTGGTTTGCCTTTGTCGCCATCGAAGAAGAATTCGGTGTGGATGATTGTGGATCGCTTGACGAAGTGTGCGCATTTCTTGCCTGTGCATACTACGTATTCTTTGGATAAGCTTGCGGAGCTGTACATTGCTGAGGTTGTGTGGCTGCATGGTGTGCCAAAGTCGATTGTGTCGGATAGGGATCCGAGGTTTACATCGCGTTTCTGGCAGTGTTTGCATCAGGCTTTGGGTACACGGTTGAATTTCAGTACATCTTATCATCCTCAGTCGGATGGTCAGTCCGAGCGTGTTATCCAGGTTTTGGAGGATATGTTGAGGTGTTGCGTGATTGAGTTCCAGGGCTCTTGGGAGAAACATTTGCCTTTGGTGGAGTTTGCCTATAATAATAGTTATCAGGCAAGTATTCAAATGGCACCTTATGAAGCTTTGTACGGGAGGAAGTGTATGACTCCTCTTTGTTGGGCTGAAACGGGTCAGAAGTTGGTTTCGATGCCGGCTTTGTTGAAAGGAACCACCGAGAAGGTGAAGCTCATTTGTGAGCGTTTGAAGGCAGCTTCTGATCGACAAAAGTCTTACGCGGATTTGAAGCGTAAGGAGATTGAGTATGCGGTGGGTGACCGTGTGTTTTTGAAGGTTTCGCCTTGGAAAAAGGTGATGAGGTTTGGCTGTAAGGTTAAGTTGAGCCCTAGGTACATTGGACCATACAAGGTGATTGAGCGTGTGGGTCCTGTTGCGTACAGGTTGAGATTGCCTCAGGAGTTGGAGAAGATTCATGATGTGTTTCATGTTTCTATGCTCCAGAAGTATAGATCGGATCCTTCACATGTGATGCATGTGGAAGAAGTGGAATTGAATCCGGATTTGACCTATGATGAGGAACCGGTGAAGGTTCTGGATTCGGATAGCAAGGTTCTTCGAGGCAAGACCATTGAGTTGGTAAAGGTGTTGTGGAAGCATCGTGGTGTAGAAGAAGCCACGTGGGAACAGAAGGATGACATGCTGAAGCAGTTTCCGTACCTCTTTCCTTCAGGTAAATTTCGAGGACGAAATTTCTTAAGGGGGGGAGAGTTGTAACGCCCCAATTTTGGGCTTAGAAGTTTTGGGTTGGACCGGGCCGGTCGGGTTGCGGTTCGAATATAAAAGGGTGAATTTAGGAAAGCCTAGTTCAGGTTGCATTAAAAATATGGAAAAATGTCTTAAAATTCTCTTTTATTATATATAAAAGAATGGTGAAATCAATTTTGCAAAATGAGGTTTGGAAGAGTGACATTTTGGGTTAGTGACCAAAATGTAATTTTTGGAAACTGTGTGACTATTTTAAAAAAGATTGAAACTTTGAATCTTTAAGGAGCTATTTACACAATAGGAGTTTCTCCAGATTTTTCTTAAATAATAAAGGATTAATTAATGGTTTAAAATAAAAGTAAAAGGGAGGGAAAGATATTTTTGGCATTTTCAACTAACTTTTCCCAAATTCCATTTTCCTTTTCTCTCAACTTTTCTCTCAACCCAAACACATTCTCCATCACATTTTCCCTCTGATTTTGACATCCAAATATGAGATTTCAATCCTCTTTTGATCTCTAATCATCTCTTCAACAAAACCTTAGCATTTGCTATTTGGATTTTCAAGAATTTGGTTCCAAAAAGGGAGAAACTCAAGTTTAGAGGTATGAACGTCCTTCTCCTCTAAATTCTCAGTTCTTTACTTAAATTCCTAAGTTCTCAATCCTTGATTTGTATTTTATTAAAGGTTTTATAAATGTGTTCTTGATCTTGGCTTTAAAATGCAAGATTTGGTTGATTTTTGATAGAATTCGTATGATCTGATTGGGCATTGTTTTGAGATGTCATTTTGATGAAAAATGAATGTTTAATTGATGAGAAATTGAGGTTTAATTAATGTAATCTCGGATAGGTTGAATTTCCTAAGTTTTGCTTGAGTTTTTGGTTGTTTTTGGAGTGATCTTGATGATCTGTTATAGCTGGAGGTATAAGGACGTGGTTAGATCCTTTTTGGATGTTAATTGATGATTAAGGATGTTTAGAATTGATGGATATTGGCTGGGTAGTGTTGTGGAGTTGTTTGGATGTGTTTTCGGTTGTGTTTGGTAGCCGAAAATGGAGTGTGGATGAGAGCAGCGAGTTTAGGTACTTTCATTGAAGATATTAATGCATGATGATGCATTAATCCTCTGCTTTGATGTGTTTAAAACAGGGGAGTCATCTTTGGATCCTTGTGGTGGTGATCCGGAAGCTTGATTGGTGTTTCGGCAAGTGGCGAAACGGAATCGGTGAGTGGATTTTGGTTTTCAGCTTTGAAACCAATGTTTTGAAGGTTTGGGAGCTTAGTTTAAGTCTAAGCAGCTTAGCTAAGCTCAAGAGTAAGTTTTCGGTAAAACTCACTTGATGATGAACCATGAGTTGGTTGTATGTAATGTGATTTGTTTGCATGTTTTAAATTCTGTTTTGAAAGCATATTTGGCATGATTATTTGCTGATTTAATAAGCCATGTGTTGAAGGATGCTCAAGGTAAGAGATCCTTGTTTTTTTGAACATTGTTTAATTTGGTTTTGATGCTTAATGATGCATGATGACTATGGCTTTGATAAATGCTTTAAAACAGTGGAATAATGTTGTAAAATGATGTATATTGGCAAGTGATGTCTTGAGAATGGTTAAGAACACTATGGTGGTTAAAAGTCCATAGGTGGTTCTTGTTTTAAGAACAACATGGTGGTTAAAAGTCCATGGTTGGTTCTTGGTTAAGATCACAAAGGTGGTTAAAAGTCCTTGTGTGAATCTTGTGCATTTTAAGAACAACATGGTGGTTAAAAGTCCATGGTTGGTTCTTGGTTAAGGTCACAAAGGTGGTTGAAAGTCCTTGTGTGAGCCTTTTGTATTTAAGAACACCATGGTGGTTAAAAGTCCATGGGTGATTCTTGTTAAGGACACAAAGGTGGTTAAAATTCCTTGTGTGGTCCTTGTGAATTGTAAGAACATCATGGTGGTTAAAAGTCCATGGATGATTCTTGTTAAGGAAACAAAGGTGGTTAAAAGTCCTTGTGTGGTCCTTGTGAATTGTAAGATCACAATGGTGGTTAAAAGTCCATGTGTGGATCTTATGTTGATTGTATCACTTGTGGCCAATATGACATGATAATAAATATGAAGCATGAATTGCTTGTTTTAAATGCTTATGAGCATGTTCAAATGATGTTTTGAATTATGGTTTATAAAGGTGTTTGTAAATGCATTATTGAGTTGTTTAAATTGAGCATTCCTCACTAAGCTATTTGCTTACGCTCTCTCTTTTCTTAAACCAATAGTGCAGAGCATTGAAGTGCATTAGGGGCAGCAAGGAAGCCAAGAATCCAAGTGAATGTTTAAGCTCATGTATGGTGAATGTTTTCTAACACTATTAGCTTTTGGGCATTTGGCAATGGGGGACCTATGTTGTTGTTTTGGGAGATGTTTTGGACTCCCTAAGTTGGTTTATGTTGTTGTTGATGATGGAACATGTAATTGGCCTTTGTGAAGTTGATTTGGCATTTTGATGCTTGAATGGTTTCCTAAATAGGATGTATGCCTTTAGATTTGGGGATTTTCTTAATTGATGCCATGTTTGAGTATGGTTGATGCAATTATGTTCCTTATGCATGTAATGACTTGCTGGTATAATTTGGTTGCCTTTGGAGCATGTTGGATAGGTCAATTGTGTGATAAACCAGCAAAATTTCTGCAATCTGGGCAGCCTGTTTCGGAACAGGTGCTACCGTTTCGGGACAGAGGGCCTGAAATGGCCTAGGCGTTTCGAAAAGGGAGGAACCGTTCTGAAACGAAAATGCTACTGCCAAGCCCTGTTTCGATACTCGTTTCGGAACGGTCCTGCGTTTCGGAACGGATCATCCCCGTTTCGGAACACTCGACCGTTGGGCACTGAAATTGATGGTTATATGTTTTGAAATCTTTGTGTTTTGGTCCTGAACCTTGTTTATGCAATTGAATGAGTTTGAGATGTCCGTTTGAACTGAAATTTGGCAGAGAAGCATGAAAGATGATTAATTTCATATTGGTAACTTTTAATTGGGCTAAGTCCCTATAATTTTCAGAATTTACAATTTGGTCCCTAATTCCTTAATTTATGCAATTGAGTCCCTGAATGTTCTCTGATTGTTATGATCTTTGAGTATGCTGATCTTGTGAACATATCTAGGGTTAATGTGCATCTAGACAAGTTTAAAAAGAAAAAAAAAGGGTCGTTAATCAAGGTTGACTTTCGGGTTGACTTTGGTTTTCCCCGTGTAAACTTCTTAATTCGGTTCAACCGTCTGGGCCGGGTTAAGGGGGTTACAGAAATAACCCCGACTAACTTCCCTATTTTACAATATATTGTTCCAACATCAGCCATTGTATATGCCAAAAAATTCTAAATTAAAGAAGTGTTGTGAAAATAGAAAAGAGAAACTTTAAGATATATAAATTTTAAAATGTTAAATACATTATTTATCATGGAGAATAGCCAAACACATGCATAAACTAGAAACACAACCATTAAATGTATGATTTTCATCAAGGAAAGTAACCCAGAATACGAATTCTCAACAAATATCAATCAATCTGTAACGAACCTAAGTGAAACTACGTTGTTTCACAGCCAACGTTACTTGGTTTGTGTATTTTGTTTAAGCACGTTTTTTTTTCTGTTTTATTTACCCTTAATGTACTGCCTTGAAACGATGTCGTTGAGATGCTAGGGTTATATTTCCAATCTGTTTGTTTGCTCAGTATCGAATGAGTGAATGATTTTCTAATTTCTCTCCCCAAAATTATGCTTCTTTGTCTCCCTTTGCTCTTCTAATTCTCATCCCCTTATAATTCTTCTCTTTCTGATTCGGGTTGTTACAAAGGTATTAGAGCCATCGTTCCCGACCATGGATGAAGGTTACGGGTCGTTCTGCGATGAATTGAAATATTTGTTTGACAAATATTTCACGAATCGAACTCTCTTGGTTACAATTCACCAGACGATTTTCCCATTACTCAAGAAGCTCAACATTAGATTTTCTCACCGTATGGGTTCATGGAAAAGATTACTTTATTTCAGAACTCGCTTGACATTCAATTTCTGATCAAATATTCAGGTTATGGGGCTATCGTAGCCATGAGTTCTCTTCAGGGCCGTAACATTTACGACGGTTGCTGTCAGATGGATATTCAGCTGAAACAAGTCTCGACAACTGAATTTTCAACGGAGATGGAGTGCAGTGACAGTCTGTTGGAACCAACACTGGTTCAAGGTGTCGTGTTGAATTTACCTATGGTTGTTAGGGAGGTGGGTTCCAGTGAAGCCAAAGTGTTTGATGAAATACTTGTGCACAAGGATGAAGTTAAAGATGGTCAAAATATTGAGAAAGAGCGTGGAGACTCGAATATGCAATTAGTGGTTAATCCTATGGCGGTAACAGATGAATTGAACAAAGGTCTGTTGGTGCCATTATCGGCAATAGGTGTTGTTGCGGGTCCTTTGTTGCAGCATAGTGATGGTGACTCGAGTGAGATTGCTTGCAACATTCAGATGGATTTTGACAGGGAATTAATCAACAATCCTCAAGTTTTGGTTCAATTCTACTTAGCACAATCTACAAAAGAGCTAAGGTACTTGAAAGGGCGAGTGAATGATCGAGGAAGGGTTGCAATTGGCATTGAAGCGGAGCAAATTGTCTTTGATGATTACGATCATAATTTTGATCCGGGGAAGGTGCCAATTTACAGAAAAATATTACAAGTTGCACCAAAAAATTAGAAATTATTTTCAGTGGTCGTGTGAAATGGATCAACTGGTTAATCGAATTTCTCTGATTGTCATTGGGAACCGCAAGGCTTCATCGCCACGAGGAGGTGCATGTATGATCAGGATTCCTAACGATAGAGTTCTGTTGATTACTAATGTTTTAGTTGAGATTATTGACCCATACGGATTTAAGTTATTATTACTGGCAAAAGGCAACAAAGCAATAGATGTATGTGTCTATTCTGTTGGTGTGATTCAAAATGAAATTTTAATTGGTATGGTATTCGATAAAAGTTTAGTTTTTTTCGTCTTAAATGAATTGCTGAAGAAGGTCATTAAAAATTTGGATGGAAGCAAGGAGAAAGGCAGCTTTCACAAAGCATGTAAAGTTGTTTATGAAGTTGTTCGTATCAAAGGAAATGGGTATACAGAAAAACTATCTAATTGCAAATCACAGTTGTTTGTTTTGTTTGATGGTGACTGGACCGTAGAGGGCCATTGTTGGGTTGTCCTGAATGTTAACCCAGGGGAAAGCTTATTTGCAACAGCTTCTATTGGTGACAATGTACCAGTGGGCAGATTTATTTCTCTTTCAGAATTTTTCCTTGCATTGCTTTGGGTTGAGTTGGAATTTGGGAAGCAGGGTACTGAATTTTTTGACAACATTGTGAACCGACTGTGTACTAAGATTGATGGTATGGAATCTCTAAGCCTTGTTGTGTTAATTAGAATGGAAATGACCACCATAAATGATTTACTTGGTGATGCTTGTGATGTGTATTTTGCACCATGGCCATGGTTAGCTATAATCATTTTAACCGGCATCTTTGTGATTGCATCACTTGTTGAACTTATATTTCATGCAACTGTTGATCAAACTGCCAAGATAAAAGACGATGTCCATAAGATGTTTGAGTAGAAAAATTATGATCGCGACGATTCAGAATTGGTTGGTGGAGTTTTTCATCTCACAACAAAGGAAGAACACAACTGCAGTTATAAGGATTTTCATGTCTTTGCAGAACTTTATAAAGTAACTTGGGATTACTACCTTTTTGCTAGAGAGCACAAATTGAAATTTGATTCTTGGGAAGAACCTGTCGAGTTAGAATATGTAAAGCATCATGAGATCTACATATTTCTAATAACATACGAAACGTTTGGCACATTGCTTCCTTTAGTGGATGATTTATCCTTGTCCTCAAATATTGTCAAACTCATTTTTTGGAACTTACACATGGTTGCCTCATTTGAAAAACGCCCAGAGCTATGGTGTGCAGTGATAAATCCAAAAGATGTGCATACTTGTGACTTTTTGGCAATATCAAAGATATGTGACTATTGGAGTAGAGTTGAGACCTTAAAAAAATGGGTGAGTGGAGCTTTTGTTGGTCATACCTCATTTTGCTTGAAGGATGGCACGAGTATTTTACGAGTGGTTAAATCGAGAAATAAAAATGAAAAGGGTGAAGAAACTATGGTGGTTATCCCATGGGATGAGCGGTGGGAGCAGTCACTAAAAGACAGTTCTAATCTGCAGATAATCTTGCTTCCTTTACATCCAGATATATGTGCAAAATTTAAATCCACTGCAGCTTGAGAGTGTGTTAGGAGCATATCAGACAAGCCATATGGTTACCACATGATGTTTAATTGGATAGACACTGTAGCTGACAACTATTCACCACTTCTTGATACCAATTTGATCATTTCTATGATGTTTATGTGCAATAGAGTGCAACCAACATATGCTGCAAATATGGGCATGGAGAATAATGAACTAAATAGAAGCATTTTCTATGATGGTGGACAATTGTTTGCCAATATCGACATGGAAGAAATATTGTATGTTCATGCTGCAATCTTAGTTAAGAGAAAGAGAGCTTTTGGGAGTATTTGGTCTAACCATTTGAAGAAAGCAAAAATGGTTAAGGTTGATCGCGAATTGGTATTCAAAGAGTGTTGGCATGGAAACTTTCTGTTAATCCTTGAGGACAAGGATTATTCGAAGGAGGGAGTATTGTAACGAACCTAAGTGAAATTACGTCGTTTCACAGCCAGCATTACTTAGTTTGTCTATTTTGTTTAAGCACGTTTTTATTTCTGTTTTATTTACCCTTAATGTACTGCCTTGAAATGATGTCGTTAAGATGCTAGGGTTATATTTCCAATCTGTTTGCTTTGCTCAGTATCGAATGAATGAATAATTTTCTAATTTCTCTCCCCAAAATTCTGCTTCTTTGTCTCCCTTTGCTCTTCTAATTCTCATCCCCTTATAATTCTTCTCTTTCTGATTCGGGTTGTTACACAATCGAAGTCTGAGACCTATAACTCCCCTTTCACCAAATCTTATTTTCAGACGAAACATTCATCAAATGAAAACTTTTGAGAAAAATAAATAAAATTCAAAGAGAATGCAACTTATGATCCAGAGAAACAAGTAGTAAGTATAATCAATTTGCCATACCTAAGTTTATCATCCGATTATAATAAGAAACAAATCCATAAGAGAAAAAACAAGAAAGTTAAAAAAGTAAAAACTTGGTTAATAAAAGATGACCTCTTTGTAAACGAGATTTTCAAGTTTGAAGATATGGAAACCATAAATGCCAAATCCAAAAATCGTAATTTCTTTGTTATTTAAAAAAGAGAAGGAAAAACTCATTAATAAGAATGTGTAAAAAGGATGGAAAAGATCAGAGAAAGAAGTTGAAAACCAGAAATACCAGCAATCGTATGCCAGTGATAAGCATTCATCTCGGAAATTCTTAGAAACCTCTTTCTTTCTTCAAGTTTCGACTTCAGGTTGTATAAAGACTATCTGTTTTGCTACTATGAGCACACTTTTGAATGCATTTACCTTGGTATTCTTCGACCGTCAAATGAATCAATCGAGTTTACGACAAAACCAGGGACGTTAGTCTGGGTTATTTCAGTGGAGAAGCTGACGGCAGCAATAACGATGAAAGTAGGGACATAAAAGTTGACCCGACCTGAAAACTCGACTGAAATCTGCTCGAGTCAGAATCTGGTTTGACCCGAGGATGCGATGGCTCGAAATCGATCTATAATCGA
The DNA here is from genome assembly GCA_958450335.1 of Hibiscus tridactylites. Lineage (NCBI taxonomy): Eukaryota > Viridiplantae > Streptophyta > Magnoliopsida > Malvales > Malvaceae > Hibiscus > Hibiscus tridactylites. Next base: position 78,180,940 of record OY288272.1, on the reverse strand, counting down.
CTTGTTGAGCCGAACCGAGTTGGGCATGTAACTATAGTAACTGAACCCGACCTGCATTTGACCAAGAACGACCCGAACCTGAATTGAACCTGTTACTGTGGACCCGAAATCCGATCTGCACCTGACTGAAACGAACTCGAGACTGACTTGGCAAATAACCGATATTACCCGACTGAATCGACCCGAGATTCGATTTTACCCGACTTGTTGCTGACTTGAACCGATATTGATCTGACTTGATATTTAACTGAAATGTAATTAAGGAAGTCTATGATTTGATGAATTTAAAGTGTTGATAAATGTAAACTATTAATTTTTTAAAATTAATTTAAAGTGTTAAATAATCTTTTTGTTATATATACATATATAATCAATTAAAAAATATATAAAAAAGAACTATAAGTCAACCAACAATCAGCAACAGCTAGTAACCAACAGCAGGGAACATTAAGTCAATATCTCATTAAATTAATATGTTTAATTTTTTATATTTATAAGTTATAATATATAAAAATATTTAAAAGTTTTATTAAATTAATAATTTGAGATAAATAAATTAAAAAATATCTAAAATTTAAATTAATTTATTAATTATGATCATTAAATTTATTTTTTATATTAAATATAATTATTATATTTAAAAAATTAATTATAATTGTTACCCCTAGACCCTCCTATGTGTTAGCACATATCCTAGGAAGTCACATTAGGGTCACAAAAGCGACCCAAAGTAAAAATTCACATGATTTTTTTATTTAAATACATTTATAACCACGAATCAAACTTATGTTTGAAATAGCATTTCAGAAAAAAATCATTTAAACGTATAACAATAGTCCATAAAATACATTACAAACACTAACATAAAACAATACATAACATACATGTCTGTCGCAACCCTTTCGAGCCCGACATAAAAAATACGGAGTAGCCACCAATGTTTTAAAATGTGTGATTGGATCACCTAAAACGAGCTATTTTAATAAAATATTTTATTTATTAAAACAACATTTTTGGTATGCGAAACCACGAAAACGGGTTCGGGAGTCGGCTACACGCGGGGAAGGGTTAACATCCCCCTCAACGACCAAAAATTGGTACCTAGCCAATTACAAAATGTTTTAATGTCGAAATTTACAAGTTCATATAAAATTTAATTTAATTGTCCATTTATAAATATGATTCTATTTTAAATGTCTTATCATTCGAGAAATGAACTTCAGTCACCGCCAACACTCCTGGTGCTAATCCGTCATTTTCATTTGATAAAACACCGCATTTATTATTTAAACAAGCAAGCAAAGAAGTAATTAAAATATAAAATAAGAAAGCAAGAAATTAAATTACAAAATTAAATGTATACCAGAAAGTAATAAAAAAGGCAAATCACGAATCTTAAAAATATCTTGAACTATAAAATTTTAAAGGGATTTAAAAATTAACTTAAAAGAGTTTATCCTTCCTAAAATTGAGTTTAAAAGATGGAGAATTTAATGGAGGGGATAAACCAAAAGGTTTTAAGTATAAAGCTCAATTTTAAAATAAACGCCTTTTCTTTTTTAAAAGATAAAATGGATCAAATTCCAAACAAAACAAAATTTCTTATTGTTCATAGTGTTCTTCGAAAATAACTTTAAAAACACAAAAAAATCAGTTTTAAATTTTAAAGCGAGGATCCAAGTTTAAAAACATTTTTTTTCTTTCAATCAAAAGTAAGAACAAGACCCAAACTAATATTAAAATTCGCATAAAATTAGTAACAGAAAAGAAGAAAACAATACCGAAGTGAGGAAGAAATTGCTTGCTTTGATTCCAAAAGAATTCGTATACAATTGCTGCAAACTCAAGCCACTACTCTATGGATTTCTTAGTTTTTTTTTCTATTCATTTCTGTTTGACTTGTAGCACGCTCGAATCGATCTCCGAAAAACCATCAAGTGGGTTGTATTTGGTCCTTGGATGAATTGGCTAAAAACCGAAAGAAAGGTAGACAATTTGCACAAGGATTTTAGAGTGGTTCGGCTTTCTAACCAAAGCCTACATCCACTACCTTAGCACACCACTAAGAATTTCCCAATTCACTATGAATTCTTCCCCTTTTCCAGGCTAAGGAGGCAACCCTTACAACCCTATCTTTTAATGGATAAGATAGAACCACTCTAGTTTTTGTCTAAGGCTAAACTAGAACTTCTAGTTTTACAAGATATTTGTTTGGTAAACTAAATACCTCACAAGGTGGGTGTTTACACAAATTAAGCTCACAAGAGTACAAATGGTTTACACTTAAGCACTCTCTTAAACATTATATACAAGAGAAAAGAAGAAATAAGAATTGGACTCAAATTCTCTTGATCATATTGCTTGGATGTGTTCTCTGACCATCTTCAAGTGTCCCAATGTTGCTTCTATAGTGTGGAATGATATTCTAGCCGTTTATGGTCGTTAGGAATGTTTTGGAGCTGTTAGGAAGTCATAAAGTTGAGCTTTAAATTCCCACATGCATAGAGGTTTCGAAACCTTTACCGGAGGTTTCGAAACCTTAAGGGATTTTTAAAAACTAGCCGTTACATGGCCAATGCTTCGAAACCTTTGCTAAGGTTTCAAGAACAGTGGAATTCTGCCTAGAAAGGTTTTGAAACCCTCATAGGGATGGTTTCGAAACTTTCACTTAAAAACCCAATTTTGGCTAATTTTTAACTTTTAAATGTATATTCGGTATATGTGCAAAGTCAAAACATTTTAAACATATTTTTCAAGTTTTAAGAACTTTTGAATTATTTTTGAAATCTTTACACAAGTCCAAAATATTTTTCACATAATTGTTATATCATAATATTTCTCAACAATTTCCCAATGAAAAATACAATGGGGTGGGGGTTTATATAGGGTTTAAGAACTCGAATCTACAAGGAAATTTAGGATTTCAATCCCTAAAATCAAGCAAAATCAGACCAAAACGTTATTCTTGGTTGAATTTCAAAATAACCCAATTTGGCTCTGATTTGGGACTGATTTTCCTTATTTCCATATTCGATTCGTGGATCCGGTTTCTACACGCGTTGCCTTAAGTAATACAAGCATATCTTGAGCTCCCGATGTCTAATTGAAGTGTTTCAAGATGTTTTGAAAAGGTAACTGAAAGACAGTCAACACTTAAGAAGACACCTTAGCCTGAAAATGCTTGGATCCTATCAGAAAATTTCCATAAGTCCGTAGTGAGGAATCCTTGGCTTTCCATGTTTGTTACGATTATGTTCAATTCCTTGCCTTACTTGAACGATTCAGATTTCCTTTTGAATTTGGTTTGATTTGTATTGATTTGGGATTTGTTTCATCTTTTTCCATATTTGATGCAATCTATCCCCTTGTTTTTATATGTCACGCTAAAAATCAATGATAACAATTGCCCCTCTTTGCTCATTCCTGCGAAACATGAATATAGCAAAGAACAAAAGACACTAATTTAGCCAATCACACTGCAAAATTGGTTGATGGACATCCAAGCTTGATTCAAATCTCCTCGTGCCTAAATGGATAGACAATTATTGAAAATAAGGGTTTCATTCTCCTTGCGCCCGAACGGATATGTGTTGTGCTGAAAATAAAGGTTCCATTCTCCTTATGCGCGAATGAATAGGCAGCTTGCTAAAAAGCAAGGTTCCATTCTCCTCATGCCGAATGAACATGCGATTTCCATTCTCCTTATGCCTGAACGGATAGCCGAGTTCCATTCTCCTTATGCCTGAACGGATAGGAGGATTCCATTCTCCTTATGCCTGAACGAATAGGCGGGTTCCATTCTCCTTATGCCTGAACGGTTATGCGGGTTCTATTCTCCTTATGCTCGTATAGATAAGCAGACTGAAAAAAGGCTCCATCCTCCTCATGCTCGGATGGATAAGCAGGTTCTACTCTCCTTATGCTCGAATGGATAAGCATGTTCCATTCTCCATATGCCCAAAATGGATAAACGAGTTATATTCTCCATATGCTCGAATAGATAAGCAGACTGAAGAAAGGCTCTATCCTCCTCATGCTCGGATAGATAAGCGGGTTCTATTCTCCTCATGCTCGAATAGATAAGCATGTTCCATTCTCCTCATGCTCGAATAGGTAAGAGTGTTCTAAAAAAGGGTTTCATCCTCATTATGCTTGGATGAATAAGCGAGTTCTGAAAAAAAGTTCCATTCTCCTCATGCTTGAATGAATAAGCGAGTTGAAAAATAAAGGTTCCATCATCCTCATGCTTAGATGAATAAGCAGGCTGAAAAAAGGTTTCATGATCCTCATGCTCGGATGGATAAGCAGGTTCTATCCTCCTCATGCTTGGATAAATAAGCAGACTAAAAAAAAGTTCCATCCTCCTCATGCTCGGATGGATAACCAGGTTCTATCCTTCTCAAGCCTGAATAGATAGGCAGATTCCATTCTCCTTAGGCTCGAACAGATAAATGGGTTCTATTCTCCTCAAGCCCGAATAGATGGGCTAATTCCAAACCTGTAAAAAATAAACAAATGATATGAATATGATGAGCATGCCCCTAAGGATACCTATCTCATGTATGCGTGTCTTATTTCTTTTGCTTTTTAAATTCTTTTTCTCAGAATTAAATTTTCATTTGGTTTTTTGAATCAACATGTTTGCTCGCTCAATCCAGATAGCCAATTATTCTTTTTCATTGTATTTCTTCGACTCATGGAAAACATTTGATCTTTGCAAATTTGTTCACTCAATCCAGTGATCTTATACTCCTGGTTGGAAGGATAGACTTCAACTGTCTCTACTTTGCCATTATCATTCTTTATACCTCTTTGCTTCATCGAAAACATCTGATCTTCGTAGGAAAATGTCTCAAGATCTACTGTCATTGTAGTTGATACATAAATATCGAGTATAAGGTCTCCTTGAATAGTCTTGAAAGCTTCAAGTCTTCATATGCCCTTAAATAACATTAAGCATCTTCGGCGCTTCTTGTGAATTCTCAAATTCTTGCCCCTACGGGACATCTTGAAGTGTTTGCACGCTAAACCTTCACCTTGAATGTCTTTGCATGATGTTGGTGCTTTAATCTCTTCTCCTCGTGTCTATCAAATTCAAGGATCTTGAATCTTTGGTCGACATAACTTGCTCCAATCTGATGGAACAATTTCCCACTGGGTATGACTCTATCCTTTTTTATGTTTTAGGGATCTTACATCTTATGTGTGGATCTTGCTTGAAAACACAGTCCACTTAAAATTCTTCAACATATGTGCTTCTTCTTCTTTTCTTTTTTACTTTCTCATGCAAGGCGATGCCCCCATTCAAAATGAGGTTTAATTGTTTCCTGAAGTGATGGAAAACATTCGTTCCTGGTTCCCTGCAATTGGGATTAATACCAAAAAATATTTTGTTTTTTTTCATGAATCCATGCCAATCTACTTGTAAGATGCAAGAAAAGGCTAGAAATAAGAATTAAGAGAGGGAAAAAAGTCATGGCAAACACATGAATATGACAAAATCAGATGCCCTAAAATTCATAGTATGAATGATTCAAGAATCCATCAACCGGATAGTGCCCCACTTTTAGGTGGCTCTATTTAACTCACTCACTCCCTAAATTTTAAATTTCCCACTTTTCTAATCTCAATCAGATATTAGAAGTTTTGAGGTCCCTGAAGAAAGGTTAACTCAATTAGGCGGAATGTGTTCTGAAAATAAACTCCTCTTCTCTAATATTTATGTGTGATCCAAATGGTCTTTTAAGGCTTCTAATGTAGGCTAGGCTCAGGATACCAAGAAAAGGGTATATAGGCTCAAATACATGTATTAAGGGTAATTAAACCAAGGATCAACTTTTCCTGATGAAATCTTCATATTTTTTCCTTGGATCGCTCTAGACTGCCCTTTTGGGGTTTTCACCCTAGAGTTCATTTCCTTTTCTGGCACATGTCTCATTTGAAGGATTTGTTTCAAATTTTCCTTCGCACTCCACCTTTCATTTCTTATTTTCTTTATTTTTCTTTTTCTTTTTATCTCTTTTTCTCTTTTCTTTTATTCTCTTTCTCTTTTCTTCTTTTTCTTTTTCGTTTTCCTTTCATTTTCAATTTAGGACATTTAACTTGATCTGACATATTTTCCTTTACTTGCGAACAACTTTTCATCCTCTTTGTCCCCTAGTGTGGGGAGTGATCCTTGGTTAGGGTTTTAATCAAAGAAAAATATCAGGCTCAATGGGGGACAACAATGGAGTTTTTCTTATTCGTGAAGGGAAATGAAGGAATGACAAATATCATTTCACACACAAAATCTTTGAAGATAGGCAGTCTTCAGTTGGTAGATTTTTTAGAGTTATCACTTTATTCAAAGACCCTAACAACAATGTATGAGAGGAAAATTCACTCAAAATTTTTATATGGAATTTCTCACTTATCCTAAACACATTTTATTGCCCCTCTATCTCGGGATTAGATTCAAAATTCATTCATACAATCAATTATAAGGGTTCTGTCAGAAAGACGTATGTTTGAAGAGCAATGGATGAAAAATAAAAAAAGAAATATTTGCCACTTGAGAAAACAAAGGGAATGAATCTTTAAACAAGTAGATTAACATAGAAGCCCTTACAAAATATCCCTAGTGCTCGTGGGCAAAAGCAAAAGGGTTGATTCTAGGCATGAACCCAACATCGTCTAGCATTATTCCATGAAGGCAAGGATGAACTCCCGCCAAGCTCGATTTTTTTCTTCGCGATGAGATTCCATTGTCGGATTAGTTCAAGTTATATGTGATCACTATTATTCTTCTTCTTCCCCTAGTCTTCCACTTTTAATAGCTGCCAATATCAACTCTCAGCTTATGACCATGTCTGCAAAACCTTCAGTGACATGGTTTAACATATGGTCATAGAAGGGGCCATTTAAAGTATCCACAAACATTGGAGTAACCTCATTTTCCAACAGTGGAGGTTGTACTTGGGCTGCCACATCTCGCCACCTCTGGTCATACTGGCGAAAGCTCTCGTCGGGCCCTTGTTCCATATCTTGTAGTACGATCCTGCTTGAGACCATATCTGTCACATACTCATAATGTTTGAAAAAAGCTCTTGACATATCTTTCCAAGTGCGTATGTTTCCCCGGTTTAGTTGAGTATACCATTGGGTAACAGACCCCGATAGACTACCGTAGAAGCAGTGAATCAATAGTTTCTCGTTTTCCAAGTGTGGTGACATTTTTCGGCAGTACATGGTCAAGTGCACCGAAGGGCAAGTGGTCCTGTCATACTTCTCAAAGTTAGGAGCTTTAAATTTTGGAGGAACTACCAAGTCAGACACTAGACTTAGACCTCTAGCATCTACGCCACCATAGACATTTCCCCCTTGTAGGGCTCTGATGATCTCTTCGAGCCTGTCATATTGATCTTCTAGCTTCTTGTTCATTTTGGATCTATCGGCTGCCTTATGGAGATCTCGCACCTCAATGCCTTGATTTCCTTCATGATTTATCCTTGACCTTGCTGGAGTATGAGTAGAGGTTTCTGCTACACAGATTTGAAACCTCTTATTCGTTGGAAATGTATAACTTGTCATCCCGGGTTGGGGCGGCGAAATATCAATGGCTTCAACCGCCTTCCCTCCTTCCAGGTCTTTGAAACTCAACATGGTCGCTATCTGGCTGACGGTGTTTCTTTGGGCTCGTACAATTTCTTCCTTCAATTATTTCTCCATTTTATCGAGTATGTCTAGGGTACCCTTGTGGCTATTCTCCAAAGTTGTCAATCTGTCTTCCATGGCCATGGCTCTTGACTAAGAACGAGTACATCATTTGCGAGATTTCTTTTCTACTTTAAAAATTCTGTCATGTGATTATTTTCTTATCATGTGTGAATGTATGCAACGATCACAACATAAATGTAAGAAACAATTAAAAAATGCAAATGCATGAATGCAAACGAAGGGCCACCGATTCCATTAAGGTATTTCTCTAGAAGTAGTCTTCATTGGATAACAAAGGTCCTACGAATACGTCTCAGTCTGAGCACCCAATTCCTCTATTTCTTCAACCGGTCTTTGAATCCTTGGTCTCACTTTCCCTATTGGTCTGACGTGGCGGCGAAGTAATGTAGCTTCTTTGACTATCATCGTCACATGCCTAGCTACGTCTTCAATTTAGATTGTGACACTTTTCTCAGACTCGTCTCGCTCTTGGGTTCTTTTGACATTGACCCTAAGTCGAGTGGACCAATGATCATCTTCAAATTCTTTATTTTACAATAACTGCTTGCTTACATGGTCAAAGTAGTCCCATAGCACTTGCAACTTATGCTTGATGTGAGCATACTTTAATGCTTCTTCTGCATGATCACCCGAAAAACTTTCTTTAGGTACCTTCCATCCATGACCTAAAGCTTTTTCTAATTGAGCAACATGCTTCAGAATCGACCCCTTCTAAATATGAGATGCAAATGCAAGGAAAAAACACAAAACAAAATTAAGACAAGAAAAGGAAAGGAGTAGTATTCTTAAAGACGAAAAAAACAAAAAAGGTCCAAAATAATTTCATTGTACAAATAATTCTGAGTAGCACATTCCAACACTCTAGGACATGTCTCCACGGATTATCCTTATGAATAATTTTGACCAGACTAAAAGCCTAAGGTTTTCCACATGGCTCTATTGGGGTGGGCTCTAGATTCTCACACAAGGTTTGGTTCTAGAAAGGTACCCAAGATGTCCTTGTTGTCCCCTACTAAGGGTAGCAAGCCCCCTGACTCTCACCCATTATAGGCTACAAACGAATCAAGTTCAACTCAGGGGGACTCATTTCCTACGCCTTTACGAAAGACCAGTATCCTTACAAAGACATGTGAAATATGAGTCTCGAAGGTACTTGCTAGGCTCATACAGAGAATCAATATTCTAACATGAGCAAAGCGTTTCCCCAACTTAAACGAACGTGACAAAGCTCGAGTATAGAGCTTAAACAATTTTAAAATGCGTAAAATAGAATCATATTCATAGATGGACGATTAAATTAAATTTTATGTGAACTTTGCAAATTCCAACATTAAAACAAAATGCAATCGGCTTGTGGCCCGACTCTCTTTTTTCTAAAAAAACAAAATTCCCCAGTAGAATCGCCAAGTTGTCGCAACCCTTTCGAGCCCGGCATAAAAAAATACGGAGTCGCCACCAATCTTTTAAAAGGTGTGATCGGATCACCTAAAAATGGGTTATTTTAATAGAACATATTATTTTATTAAAACAACGGTTTTGGTCTGCGAAATCACGAAAACGGGTTCGGTAGTCGGTTACACGTGGGGAAGGGTTAGCACCCCACAACGCCCAAAAATTGGTACCTAGCTGATTACAAAATGTTTTAATGTCGGAATTTGCACGTTCATGTAAAATTTAATTCAATTGTCCATTTATAAATATGATTCTATTTTAAAGGTCTTATCATTCGGGAAATGAACTCCAATCACCGCTAACACTCCTGTCGCTAATCTGTCATTTCCGTTTGATAAAACACCACATCTATTATTTAAACAAGAAAGCAAAGAAGTAATTAAAATATAAAATAAGAAAGCATGAAATTAAATTACAAAATTAAATGTATACCAGAAACTAATAAAAAAAAGAAATCATGAATCTTAAAAAAAATATCGTGAACTACAAATTTTAAAAGGGGTTTAAAAAAATTAACTTAAAAGAGTTTATCCTTCCCAAAATTGAGTCAACATCCTAATTTTTTTATTTGAAAAAGTTTTAAAAGATGGGGAATTTAATGGAGGGGATAAACCAAAAGGTTTTATAGGTATAAAGCTCAATTTTAAAATAAACGCCTTTTCTTTTTTAAAAGACGAAATGGATCAAATTTCAAACAAAACAAAATTTCTTATTGTTCATAGTGTTCTTCGAAAATAACTTTAAAAACACAGAAAAATCAGTTTTAAATTTTAAAGCGAGGATCCAAGTTTAAAAACATTTTTCCTTTCAATCAAAAGTAAGAACAAGACCCAAACTAATATTAAAACTCGAAATCAAATTAATAAAAGAAAAGAAGAAAAATAACCGAAGTGAGGAAGAAATTGATTTCTTTGTGTAACGCCCCGATTTTGGGCTTAGGAGCTTTGATGATGGTTTTAGGGTTGACTGAATCTATTTTTGAAGTTCAAGTAGTTTAGGGAGAGTTCGGGGAAAACATCCCTCGAGTGTTCTTAAAAGTGTAGAAATAATTTCTAAAATCCGTATATATTATATATATGTTGTGTGAGAAATCAATTTTGGAAAATGAGTTTCTAGTTTAAGACATTTTGGTCTAGTGACTAAAATGCGAATTTTCAAAACTGTTTTAGTGACCGTTTCGTAAAAGAACAAAAACATTGAATCTTGAAGGAGCTAATTAGCCAAGTCTAATTTCCGACTTTCCCCTTATTTATTTTATTCCTAAAAGTGATTTTAAAAGAGTTTTAATTCATAATTTTGAAAAGGGATTTATATATTCCAAGTTTTTTACGTTAAAAATTTCCAAAAGGCTTTCTTCACTCTCTCTTCAACCAAGCACCATTTTAGCAGCAAGATTTCAAAGGTAAACTTTTCTTTAAGTTGATTTCTAATCATCAAAGTCTTTCCTTATGATTTTCTTCTAAAACCCAATTGTTTTCTCTTAGATTTATTAAGCTTTCCTTCAAAATCAAGGGAAAATTCTACCATTAGAGGTGAGCTGCGTTTTTCTCCTCTAATGTAAGGTTCTTTATTGATATTCTCATGTTATTGGTTCTTTTATTGTTTTAGATTAAAGGTTTTACAAATATATTTATGAAAAAGTGAGAAATCAAGAAAAAATGGTTGTTTTGTGAGTTTCATTGTTGGATCAGGTTTTGCTGGATTTTAGATTGTTGTGAGCAATGTTTTTGATGTTGAAATATGTTGGGATAATGGGTTAATCAAAGGAATCCCGAATTTGGTTAAGTTGATGAAGTTTCAGATTGATATTTTTAGGTTTTTGGCTTGGATTTGTGAGAAATCAGTAGCTGATGGTTATTTGATGATGAGTTAATGTTTTTGGATATTATTAGATGTATTTATGATGTTAATATTGTTGGGTTTTGGCTGGAGATCGTTTGGCTTGATTTATTCGATGTTTTTGGCTTATTTTCAAATATGTTTTGATGGTCGATTGTTGCTAGATGATGAGTCCCTTTTTTCCAGCAAGTTTTTGGGTGGAAATAATGACTAATGCGTTGTTTTGTTATGGTTAGAAACAAGGGTTTTAGATTCGGAATCATTAGATGCATTTTTGGGTGATCCGGCGGCTTAGATCGGTGTTTTGGCTTGAGTTTGTGGTTTGCTGGTGAGTGGAAATGCTTTTAAAGCCTTAACGTGGTTAAGGACATGTTTTAAAGGATTTGGATTGTGTCTGAGAGACCAATCTAAGCTCAAGCGTAAGTTTGGGTGTTTTCGCCTTTGTTTTCATGTTGTTTTCGATTGTTTTGGTTTAATGTGACGATGATGCGTATGCATGGATGATTATGATATATCATGTTGTTCTCATGCATAATGAGTTGTTTTAAACGTGACTATATGGAATCCCATGAGTTAATGTCATGATTACAAAGTTGTAAAATTATTTTGAGAAATGACATGCTTTGAAATGGGATGTTGTGATCATGTTTCTGCTTTGGCTCTGGTTCAGGGTAGTATGGCAGTATCAGGACGAGAAGAAGAGAGAGTTTATGGCATTGGTTCAGGGTAGTATGACAGTATCAGGACGAGAAGAAGAGAGAGTTTATGGCACTGGTTCAGGGTAGTATGACAATATCAGAGTATGAGGTGCAGTTCGTCCGATTGAGTCAGTACGCATCAGAATTGGTCCCCACTGAGAGGGAATGATGTGAGCGTTTCTGCTATGGCTTTACCAATGATGTGAAGACATGTATGTTAGCTTCCGATTATACAGACTTTGATGTCTTGTTCATTAGGGCCAAAGATATCAAGCATAGCGTGGGCTTAGCATCTCAAGGCGTTGGGTCCAGTTTAGGGAAAAGGCTTGCCGAGTGGGACAGAGATCGTGCCAAGAGGCACAAGGATAGGAGGCATCATGGTGTTCATAAGTGAGGTAGTGGTAATCTGGGACGAGGCCATCAAGGCCAAGGAGCTGCTAATCCCTATCCTGGGTGTGTTAAATGTGGGAGGCGACATTTTGGAGAGTGTTGGGGTACTTATGGTACATGATGGAATTGTGGATCTCGAGCACATCTAAAGTGAGATTGTCTACACCAGTTAGAGATTGTCAGGCACCTATATGAGCTACCGAGCATCAGAGAGGTCGTGTGCGCGGCCGAGAAATTTCCAGCCTAGGAACGAAGGTCAGAGAAATGTAGCGCATGTTGTCGCGGTTCAGCCTGAGGGAGGTGGACCAGCTAGAGTTTATGCGCACCGCGAGGGAAGGAACGACACATATGTGATTGCAGGTAATTTTATGTTACAATCGTTGAAATTGCTCTCTTTGATTGATTCTGGTTCTACGCATTCCTATATTTTGAGTGAGCATGCCAAGCTGCTAGAGATATCGTGTGAAATCTTGGATGTGGGTATGAATGTTACTAGTTCTTTTGGCGAATCATTTGTGGTTAGAAAGGTATATCGAAGGTGTCCGCTAATGATTCAGGGTCATGTGTTTCAGGTGGATATGATGGAATTTCCATTCTATGGTTTTGATGTGATTTTAGGTATGGATTGGCTCGTGGAGCACAAGGCTAGGGTAGACTTTGAGACGGAATGAGTGTCGTTGAAGCTATCAGACGATTACGAAGTAGTGGTAGTTGGCGAGAACATTAAGTTCTTGTCTAATGTTGTTTTAGTGTTAGAAGCTCAGAAATTGTTGGACCATGGTTATCAGGCATATTTGGCTTATGTAATGAATCCGAATTTGAGTGAAGCTCGACCGGAAGACATTAAAACAATTTGTGATTTTCCCGATGTATTTCTGGAAGAATTGCCTGGTGTACCACCCGATCGAGAGGTTGAGTTTTCTATCGAGACATATGTTGATTCTGCTCTCGTACCCATTGCTCCGTACAGAATGGCTCCGAAAGAATTGAAAGAGTTGAAAACACAGCTTTAGGAATTGTTAGACCGGGGATTCATTCATCCGAGATGTTTGTTTTGAGTGGACAAAATCTAGACAACAAGCCTTTGAGAAGTTGAAAGAAACTTTGACGAAAGCTCATGTGTTAGTGCAACCAGTGACAAGGAAAGAGTATGTGATCTATAGTGATGCATCATATGTTGGCCTAGGTTGTGTGCTGATGCAAGAAGGAAGAGTAGTAGCATATGCATCGAGATAGTTGAAGACACGTAAGCGCAATTATCCTACGCATGATATAGAGTTGGCCGCGATTGTGTTTGTTTTGAAGGTTTGGAGACATTACCTTTATGGTGAGAAATGTACATTATATATGGATCACAAGAGTTTGAAATACTTGATGGCGCAGAGAGAATTGAATCTCAGACAACGAAGATGGCTAGAGTTGCTAAAAGACTACGGCCTTACGATTGAGTACCATCTAGGAAAAGCCAATGTAGTGGCTAATGTTTTGAGTAGGAAAGTGGTAGTCGAATTGCGAGAAATGTTTGCTAGACTGGGTCTGTCTTGTGATGGTGGTTTAGTGGCTGAACTACAGGTGAAACCTTCATTGATTCAGATGATCTAAGAGAAATAGTTACAAGATAGAACGTTAGCATCTCATGTTCAGGATATTGCAGTAGGTAGACCGACAGATTTAAACTTCAGTAATTATGGTGTTCTATGTTTCAAAAATAGGATAGTGGTACCAAATGACGTTGAGTTGAGACATACCATTTTGACCGAAGCACATAATAGTCCGTTTGCTATGCGTCCGGGTAGTACAAAGATGTATCGTGGTTTAAAAGATGAATACTATTGGATTGGGTTGAAGAAAGATGTGGCCGAGTATGTGAGTAAATGTATGGTTTGTCACCGTGTGAAGGCTGAACATTAGTTACCTTCAGGTTTGTTGCAACCGTTGAGAATTCCAGAATGGAAGTGGGGAAAAAATTGCCATGGATTTTGTATCAAGTTTGCCTTTGACACCTTCTAGGAAGAATTCAGTTTGGGTAATTGTTGATCGTCTCACGAAATGCACACACTTTATAGATGTTCATACTACGTACACGTTAGATAAGTTGGCTGAGTTGTACATCAATGAGATAGTGAGATTGCATGGTATACCTAAATCGATTGTACCAGATAGAGATCCAAGATTCACAGCTCGATTTTGGGAATGTCTGCATGATGCTTTGGGCACTCGTTTGAATTTCAACACATCTTATCATCCGCAGACTGATGGCCAATCAGAAAGAGTAATTCACGTGTTAGAGGATATGTTGCGATGTTGCATTATTGATTTTCAGGGTTCTTGGGAGAAACACCTACCGTCAGTAGAGTTTGCGTAAAATAACAATTATCAGGCAAACATTCAGATGGCTCCCTACGAAGCTTTGTATGGTAGAAGGTGTAAAACAACTGTCTGTTGGGCTGAAGCAGGACAAAAGTTGCTATCATTGCCGGATATGCTTAAGGGTACTACAAAGAAGGTAAAATTGATTTGTGATTGCCTGAAAGCAGCTACGGATCGTCAAAAGTCCTATGTGGATTTGAAACACCGTGAGATAGAGTATGCAGTAGGTGAGAAAGTGTTTTTGAAAGTTTCACCTTGGAAGAAAGTGATGAGATTCGGTAGGAAAGGTAAACTGAGTCTGAGGTTTATTGGCCCGTATGAAATAGTTGAACGAATTGGTCCCCTTGCTTACAGATTGCGTTTGCCATCTGAGTTAGAAAAGATACATGATGTGTTCCATGTCTCAATGCTTCGAAAATATAAATCAGATCCGTCTCACGTTATACCTATTGGAGAGATTGAGTTAAATCCTAATTCGTCTTACGATGAAGAACCAGTCAAAATCTTGGCTACGGATAGCAAGGTGTTGCGTGGTAGAAGCATTGAGTTAGTGAAAGTGAAATGGCAACGACGTGGAGTGGAAGAAGCCACTTGGGAGAGAAAAGATGACATGAAGAAGCAGTTTCCGCATCTCATTCCGTCATGTAAATTTCGAGGACAAAATTCCTTAAGTGGGGGAGAGTTGTAACGCCCCGATTTTGGGCTTAGGAGTTCTGATGATGGTTTTATGGTTGATTTAATCTGTTTTTGAAGTTCGAGTAGTTTAGTGCGAGTTCAGGGAAAACAACCCTCGAGTGTTCTTAAAAATGTGGAAATAATTTCTAAAATCCTTATATATTATATATATGTTGTGTGCAAAATCAATTTTGGAAAATGAGTTTCGGATTTAAGACATTTTGGTCTAGTGACTAAAATACGAATTTTCAAAACTATTTTAGTGATCGTTTCATAAAAGAATCAAAACATTAAATCTTTAAGGAGAAAATTAGCCAAGTCTAATTTCAGACTTTTCCCTTATTTATTTTATTCCTAAAAGTGATTTTAAAACCGTTTAATTCATAATTTTAAAAAGGGTTTTATATCATCCAAGTTTTTGACGTTAAAAATTTTCAAAAGGCTTTCTGCACTCTCTCTTCAACCAAACACCATTTTAGCAGCAAGATTTCAAAGGTAAACTTTCCTTTAAGTTGATTTGTAATCATCAAAGTCTTTCCTTATGATTTTCTTCTAAAACCCAATTGTTTTCTCTTAGATTCCTTAAACTTTCCTTCAAAATCAAGGGAATATTCTACCATTAGAGGTGAGCTGCGTTTTCTCCTCTAATGTGAGGTTCTTTATTGATATTCCCATGTTATTGATTCTTTTATTGTTTTAGATTAAAGGTTTTACAAATATATTTATGAAAAAGTGAGAAATCAAGCTAAAAATGGTTGTTTTGTGAGTTTCATTGTTGGGTCAGGTTTTGCTGGGTTTTAGATTGTTGTGAGAAATGTTTTTATGTTAAAATATGTTGGGATAATGGGTTAATCAAAGGAATCCCGGATTTGGTTAAGTTGATGAAGTTTTGGATTGATATTTTTGGGTTTTTGGCTTGGATTTGTGAGAAATCAGTAGCTGATGGTTATTTGATGATGGGTTAATGTTTTTGGATATTATTAGATGTATTCATGATGTTAATATTTCTGGGTTTTGGCTGGAGATCGTTTAGGTTTATTTATTCAATGTTTTCGAACTTATTTTGGATATGTTTTGATGGTCGATTGTTGCTAGATGACGAGTCTCTATTTAACAGCAAGTTTTTGGGTGGAAATAAAGACTAATGCTCTGTTTTGTTATGGTTAGAAACATGGGTTTTGGATTTGGAATCATCGGATGCATTTTTGGGTGATCCGGCGGCTTAGATCGGTGTTTTGGCTTCAGTTTGTGGTTTGCTGGTGAGTGGAAATGCTTTTAAAGCCTTAGCATGGTTAAGGACATGTTTTAAAGGGTTTGGATTGTGTCCGAGAGACCAATCTAAGCTGAAGCGCAAGTTTGGGTGTTTTCGCCTTTGTTTTCATCTTGTTTTCGATTGTTTTGGTTTAATGTGATGATGATGCGTATGCATGGATGATTATGATATATCCTGTTGTTCTCATGCATAATGAGTTGTTTTAAATGTGACTATATGAAATCCCATGAGTTAATGTCATGATTACAAAGTTGCGAAATTATGTTGAGAAATGACATGCTTTGAAATGGGATGTTGTGATCATGTTTATGCTTTGACATTAATGAATGTTTCTGGAGGTAAGTTGTATATTGACAAGTGATGATTATATATATATATATATATATATATATATATATATATATATATATATATATATATATATATATATATATATATATATATATATATATATATATATATCGGATATGTTGATCGATCAATAGGATTTGGAGAGCTCTATAATACAAAATTCGCGCGTGTGGTATCCTTCGGTTTCAAAATAGGGGTAGTGCTATTGTGATGCGAGTGATAGGGGTAGTGCTATCACCAACGGGCTCTGCGGGTAGTAGCATCCTGGCCGAATTGATTTTTATGCATCGGTAATGCGTGTGACATGATGGGGGTAGTGCCATCAAGGTGTTTGTATATCCGATTTGAGAGTGATAGGGGTAGTTCTATCACCTTGGGCTCTGCGAGTAGTGGCATCCCGGATCACTTGTGGCCAATATACATGTGTTGTTCTCTTTATGTTTATGCTATGTTTTGGCATGATGTTTGATCATGAGTTGGTAAGTTATGTTTGACATGCATTGGTAATGCATGATTTGTACGAATTGGTAAGCTATGGTTGATTTGCATCGGTAATGCATAAATTGTGGTATTATAGTTTTGACTTGAGAATATGCCATGTGATGTAATTCTAGCTTGTTTATTGGTTTGTTGTAAAGAAATGATTTGAAGGAAGGTTTTGGTTTTGTCAACGAGTTACATGTTTTAAAAACTGCATTGTTGTTGCTTTAGTTTTGAGCACCGCTCACTAAGCTCTCTAGCTTATGCTCTCTTTTCCAACAATGCAAATTGCTAAACCTTTCGGGACAGCAAGGGAGGTGTCCAAGAGTCCAAATCTTAACTCAAGTATGGTTTATTCCAATAGTAGTGTAGTAGCAATGGGGCTAGACCTTTATGAGTGTTGGGAGCGTGTGTTAGACTCCCCTCTGGTTGAGACAAGTTTGTTATGATCCTATAATGTTGTTGAAGTATGATTTCGTTGTTTTAATGCTTATGTTGTGTTTTGACCTCTTAAGCAAATGTAGATCATCGTATGTTTCGTTCTTGTTTAACCAAAGTGTTGAAATGCTCTTGTTTTATGTTGTTAAGTCCCTTGTCTTGTGAAATGCATGATTTGTTGGTCCCTTGCTGTTGGTATGTTGTTGGAATGGTTTCGGTAAGCTTCGGAAATGCCTAAGACCCTTTTTGAACCAAATTATGCACAGGCGTTCCGAAACGGGCATGAAAATTGCCTAGCTATTTTGAAACGCCCCTTGGTGTTTCAGAACATATTGCCTCTGAAAAATCTGGTTTTGAAGGCCAGTTTCGAAACGGGAAGTAGTGTTTCGAAAAAGTTAGTTAAAGACATTCCTAAGTTCTGTTAGCTTGCGTTTTGGTTCCCGATTGGTGTTTTATCAATTGAATGAGTTGGGTGGTTGTTTCGTGTTGCACTTTGGAATACGTGTATGGAAACTGAACAATTACAAGATGGTAACCTTAATTTCATGTTAGGTCCCTATTTTATGCTAGAATTGCATTTTGGCCAAACTCGAACTATTACTTGTCCTCAAGCAATGCAACTAGTAGAAAAACAAATAATTACTCGCCCAAGTCCTTAATCTTCGTAGAGATTGCTTCAACTCGCCTTCTTCCTCAAGACCTAGCACTTGAAAATACATGATTAGATTTTTCGGATGCCTCAAAGAGTTACTCAGAATCAAACTATGATGCTAGTGATTGTGTACATGTTTTGTGAACAAGATGATTATTCGGGTTCTAAGTGAACACTTAAGAATTAACCTACTTAACTTGGGTAAAAAAATTTAAGCAATCTAACCGACTAGAGAAAATTTCGGGCACCTCTAGTGATTAGCCTAGAGCGAGTTTCGGGAACCTCTAGGGCTTCCTTAAGCTAGATCCGGTGTTAGGCACCTCTAACTTCATACCCAAAATTTTCTTTCTAAGCAATTCTATGTCCTAAGTGTCCTAGAACTCCTTAAATCACGGAAGTCACCAAAGTGTAGATTCGTTTTCAGCCCCCATAGTATGATTCTAAGTGTTTTCTAATAGTCATCCTAACCTTTAAAGATTATTTTGAAGTGCTAAGGTAGTTTTCATCACTGGAAGAGTATTGCAAGTCTCGGCAATTGTAGAGCGTTTGGGTGTTCTCTATTTATGAGTGCAAGTGCACACTCTTGTCAAGTTATAGTATAAAAGATATCGTCTCCCACAGGGATTGGAGCAGCTTCTATGAATGGTTTCCTGCACAAAGATTTAGTAAATGCATAATTAAATCTCACAATGTGGAAATATAAAAACACAAGTAAAATAAAGATAGTGATGAGAGGAAAGATAGGGGAGATTTGGCCGATAGATTGGGTAAGGCAATTGCAGCTTAGTAGCGTGTAGACTGTGTTGTAAAGCCTAAGAATGTTTTACACTGCCATGATTTGCTGCCTCAGCGGGAACGACGGGCGGCACCTACGACCCTGTCACACGGTCGCAACGGGTCACTACCCCTGCAACTTTCGTTGTCTCGGCAGGTGGAACGGAAATAAGTCCAGACGGCTAGTCTGGTAGGTATTACAAGTTCGGCGGGATATTCGATAGTGATCCTTCCTATTTCTAGGTAAAGATGCTCGAATACTCACGTGATGTAGGCAATACCTAGCAATTTCAGCGTAAACCTAACACAGACAAGTCGATTCGGTTGGAGATCCCTTTTAGCCGCTAAAACTTGTGAACTTTTGGAAACCAAGTTAGTCACGCCCCGACATGTTGTGATCGTGCTTAACCTTTTCGTGAGCCTTACACTTTCGTGCCCGACAAATGGATTCTCTCAACTGGTTGGTTAGGACTAATTGAAAGAATGAAGTGCATAGATTAAGCAAACTTGGAATTTTATTGAAAATAACTCAAAGCTATTACAACTGTTTCTCACAACTACTTTACATACAAGCGCCTAAACCCTAGGAGAGTCGGGCCGCGACCCCCAAAAACTCTCATCTATCTAGCTATCTCTCTGTTATGCAGCTATTCATGTGTGTATCCCTCCTCATGCCCCTATACCCTCACATACATTGGGTATAAATAAGGCTCATGGCCTAAGTTTGTGTCCTCCTTGAAATAGAAGTTCTTAAAGTATTTTTACATTAAATACAGACTCCTTTTTGACTTGAATGTGGACTCTTTGGACGTTGTCTTCTCCCGCAAGTAAGGATAAGTACTCATACTTATCAATCTTGGATCAGGTCTACCGGCCGCTACAGGCTTTAGAAAATTGCAAAATTGAGCTCATTGGGCTCAGGGAATTGCCCTCTTTCAATCGCGACCCATCTTGGCTAAGTCGGTGTAACTGCTACCTGGGCGGCACTTGGCGGGAATGCTGCTTCGGCAGCCTCCTTGGCGGCATCTTGGAACTGCTTCAGTACAGCTCCTATTGTTCCAGCTTTTCTTGTCCTCTCCTTCTCTCCACAACTACCGCACCTGAAAATAAAAACTAAACTAAAACAATATCTTTTCTTAACCAAACATAAAATATTCAATAAAAGCATGGTGAAAGAGATAATATTGTTATTATGAATGCAATGCACCTAAATATGCCTAAATGAGCTTAAGAATAACAATAACAATGTCATGAATGTGTAAAAAATATAGAACTCATGGACACTCTACACACCCCCAAACTTGAACTATTGCTTGTCCTCAAGCAATGCAACCTCGCTAGTATCTGCCCCTTACACAAAATTAATAGAAACTTTAGCCTTTAACTTGATTTTCTACCTCAAGGTCGTGGAACATATTTTATGTTAGGGATATGGAATGGCATGAAATGACTTAGATTTTAATTTTCTTAATGCCAGTGCAGTGTGTGCAGGTCCGTGTCAATACTAAACATGTTGAGATGGCTAAGTTAACAAAGAATGCCTAAAATAATTAAATTACTAGAGAGGATGCGAGTTGCTGCCTTGGCAGCACAGTTAGGCACTTCTGTCTTTTTCTTTTGATCATGGCTTTAAGGGTTTCAGCTCATCACAACTATTCTCCGGGTTTGAGGCTAAGATAGGTGCACTCTACAAACTCCGAACCCTTCGAATAAGTCATCCCGTGAAGGCTTTCATTCACTCTTGCTAATTTGTCCGTCACTTGGTTTAGATATGTAGACTTTGATAGCAGCAGAGTGTCCTTGCTCATGATCCTTCCTAGAGCATGTTTCGGGCACCACTAGGGTATTTAAACATCCTGCCTAGAGCCTGTTTCGGGCACCTCTAGGGTTTTCACCATCTTTGTTTTGCTGCCCTGTGCTGCCGTGGCGGCAAACATGTATCCAATCAAGGAATTTTTATTACGACAGGCAATGTTAAACTTAGAATTCATGCGAAAATTCAGCATTTAACAGACAGTGTAAAAATAATTGGCAAAAAGAAAGCCTATATGCTAAATATTTTTCATGCTTCTTCCCAGAGTTAGGTTAAAATTTTCAGTATGGTGCGAATATAAGTAGTTGGCTAACTATCATAGGCACAAGTTTTGAGCTAAAAATTTCTACTTCATTGAGTGTTGATGGCAGAATTTACATAAAACCCTATATGCAGTTAAATGAACCTAAATATAAAGAGGATTATTCCCCCAAACTCAAGGTTGGCATTGTCCTCAATGCCTTTACAAAATTAAAAAGAAAACAGAAAAATAAAATTGGAAAAATAAAAAGAAATATCGAAAAATAAAATAAACGAAAAATGAAACAGAAAAAATAAAAAGGAAAAGGGTGCTATAGACTAAGGGAGTTCCCCTCTATTGCTGCTACGTCAAAGAAGAATGCTGAGGAGGCGGGCAGAACTAGGCGGCGCGTGGCAGATGTACGCCCCTCGCTGTTAGTGGCGGCTGGAGTACTAGTTGGTCTGGGTGTTATATGGATCAGCTTGGATGCTGCTAACTCCGATGGGAATGCGGGAAACTGTGGGCCACCGTCATGGTACTTGTCAAGCAAGTAGGCCACAAAGGCCTCTTGCACCTCCGTAATATATTTGGTGAAGATCACATGTTTGTGCTCGATCCTCTTGCAGCTTTCGACGAGGCTGCGCAGCAGTAGGATTACGACGGAGGGAAGGGCAGCTTCAGTATTGCCTGCTGCGGCTGGGGTGGCGGCAGGTTGGGATGACGACTGGGCGGTTGAAGGTGTTTCCAGTTCTAGATCATGCATCATCTATTGGTGTGCTCTTCTTGTCCAACCTTCCTTGGCAGGAAGTATTGTGTCCTTGGGGTGCGGCGGCACGCGGAAGTTGGCGCATAGGCCCATGTTGAGTGCAAGGAAGACGATGGGTCCCTTGGCGTTTGGCTTGTCTGCATGGGCATAGATTTCCTCTAGGATTACTTCGCCAACATTGATTGGCCGCCCCTTCATAATTCTGTAGATAAGGGCCAGCCGCGGCTTGTTAACTGTTAATCTGTACGTAGTGGGCCTCAAGCGGCGTTGGATGAAGTAGCTCCAAAGGACTGCCTCTAGCAGCAGATTGCGGCGGTTGACTAACCCATTGTTCTTGCATGTTAGCCACTTGGTGTTGGGCCTGTAGATTTCTTTCTTGATCTTGTCATAGTCAGCCGTCGTGAGGAATGACTCCCATTCTTCATGCGGATTACTGCGGATTTCTATGTTGTAGAAACTGTTGATCATATCCGCCATGAACTTAACACCTTCTCCGCGGACATACACGAAAGGATTTCCCGGTGTAGGCTTATGGGCGTAGAACTCTTGCACCTGATTGATGTTTATCCCTTCTAGATGTCGTACGAACAGGTCCCGCCCAAGTTGTGAATCCTTTCGAATAGGGAGGGTTCGAGACCAAAATCCCCATCATGCTTGGTGTATTGTAACCCTATTTCCTCCCAAAGTTGCCGCTCCGCAAAGTACTTCTTGTAGGCTGCCGCGACAGTTGGGTTCAAGAACCTTTGGAAAAGAGGTTTGGAGGTGGAGGTGAGTTGTTGCGATGTAGCCATAGCTGTGAGACGATTGTATTTTCATAAAGAACAAAAAAGAAATTGAAAGAAAATAAAGCAAGTGAAATCTTGAAAGCAAAGATGGCAGAAAGACTTGAGAGTAAAAGAGAGAGCAAAGTGAAGAATGGGGAGAGAATAGTTGGCCTTATATAGCTGCTTCTCTTCGTTGCCTTGGTGGGCACGCTGCTAACGGGCGGCAATTATTGCGGCGCAAATAACAGGATTCTAGCCGTTATGCAGATTGTCGTTTGCTCGCTGCTGCAAATGTAGCCGTTATGAAGCTGCTAGCCGTTATGCTCATCTGCCTTGGCCGCTGGTTGGGCTTCTCCTTTATTCTTTCATCTTTCTTGGTCTTGCCTTCATTTCTAACCTGAAATAAATTTAAAAAAACTGAAAATTAAATCTAATCCTAATGGAATAAAAATAAAATAAAAATTAGGTTATGTTGGGTAGCGC